>JABSTQ010006038.1:0-30650 GCA_013358835.2 Ixodes persulcatus | reverse complement strand
TAAAATAGGTAAGAATTAATTTCCACATTGCGTATTACCCAGAAGTTTCTCCGTGAATATATTCATAGATGATTACTGAGGATTTTTTTTTCTTATATAAATGCACGATTACGCGATGTTGTATAAGCATTGTTTTTTGTAAATTTGTTATTTACCACTTTTAAGACAAACAGCAAGTTCCATTAGGTTTTGATTGTTTATGAACATTCAAATATTGAATTTTATTGCTGATTAATTAATAGAAAAAGTATATTCGTTTAAAGTTATCAAAATTTACGGTATCTAACAACTGTTTTTTTTTTTGGTTTGTACATTCTTAGTTGGTGGAATAGCTTGCTTCATGTAGTACGAATCACTAACATAAAAAAAAAAATGATGTGGTATTTAGATATCCAGGCAATTAAAAAAATTGTTTGCAATGCTTCAGATGTAGACAAAACGGTTTTCATTAGATTGTGAGGCCTTAATATAAAAAAAATAATCGAGTCGTATACTGTCTTGATATGCTCCTTTTCCACAAGAGAGCAGCCATCTTGAAGTCGTCACTTCTGGTATGCGTTGAAACATCGTTTTTAACTCTACACGCCGCTAGACGTGTTTACGAAAATGCGTGATTGTCACATTCGTGTTCACCTATATTTTCTCGCATATTCCAGGTTGAAATGTTTGATTATTTTTTCGCCCCCATACCAATACGGAACGCACGTGACTGAGAACGACAGAAACAGAAAAAAAAAAGTCTATCACGCTTTCTGACAGATTCACATCATCAGACAATAATATGCGCCACCTTTGGGGCCTAAAGTTAAGTTCTATTTTTCCTATTCTAGCCTTTCTTAGCGCCTATTTTAGGTGCTTAAGACGGAAATATCGCAAAACCTCACACTGAAAATATAAGACGCTGTTTTGATTGGTGCATGAGATGGGAGAGTCAGCGGTACACATTTATTTGGGTGAAGAAATGCAAACCTATTGCAAAAGATACTGAAACCTCTCCTGTGGTACGCATCCTTAGGTTGGCCTACCTGGAAAGGGTTGTCTGGCTCCCTTTCTTGCTAAGCCGTTCATAACACGAGATATTGGATAAACTCCGATTAAAAACGTACAGTTTTTAAGGTGCTCAGGTGTTTTGCATTGTAGGGACTGCCTGAAAGAAGAAGCAGTTCCTACAGATATGAGATGTGCGAGAGGCACGGTACGAGATATCATCAGGATCCGAATGCTGAACCGCCCGAGGAACTCCTCCAGTATGAGGTTCTGTAATTATGTAAATATATTGTATAACTGAGTTCTACACTCCTTACTCTCGAAGAAACCAAGAATTTGTGACCCGTTCACCTGGACTTGGATTCATCCTCATTCGTCAAGGCAAGTGCACGCTCCTTTCGTTCTTGACGTTCAGTTTCTCGGAACCCACTCTCTCAACAACGTCTCACAAGAGCCACACAACCGTCTCAATATTCATAAGTCCAGCTTTGGTGGAGCCCCCGACGTCTTCGTACGAAAGAACGCGGTAAAGAGGTCCCTTCAACCAGTACAGCGGACCCTATGAAGTCCTACACAGAGATGACAAGCAGATTATTCTCCTCATAAACGGTCGCACAGACCACAAATAGACTGGAGCCGGCTTTTTGAGGAGTGCCCACAGCCCACATCATCCTTAACCTCCTAAGTGCACCTTCAAAGAATGAGACAGTTCAAAAGAAGTCCATTTACAAGACCACACACAAGATTTCATCGCTCGTCACCCGACCTCCTTGCTAAAAGGGGGGGGGGGGGGGTATCTGTAGGGACTGTGCAGAAGAAGAAGCAGTTCCATCAGATATGAGCCGCGAGCGGCACGGTACTAGACATCTTCAGTCCGAACAGCTCAGCCGCCCGAGGAAAGTCCTCCAGTATAGGGGTATCCACACGAAGGAGACTCCGTGGACGGATGTCGTGACGTCAACAACCCGGGAAACTCCGTCCTCGGCTCCTCCACCCACCTGCGGAGCTCTCGTGCTAACAGTACGAAGCCTCCGCGCCTCCGCCACGGAGGAGAACGGCGCCGCGAGACGTCAAAAAGGATGACGTATGTCTCACGTGATGCGCGCTCCGCGGAGGAAAGTTGCGGATTTCTCCTTCGTGTGGATACCCCATATGAGGCTCTGCAAGTATGTAAATATATTCTGTTATTGAGTTCTACGACCCCTTCCTCCCGTAAGCACCAACAACATCTACAGCAACCAACAACATCACGGGTTTGACCATATTAGTGATTGCGCTTCTGGGGTAGTTACGAAAATCGGCCTTAGTCGAACAAAAGATTGCTGACCATTGCCACAACTTAGTATTAAACCCACAACAGAGATAGCACGAAAAGTCGAAATGATTGATGGAGCGAAATTTGATAAGTTGGTTAGGACCAATTATAAGGATAAGTTATTGTCTATTCAAGGATTCGAAAAGTTTACAGTAAGTTCCCCAATTAATTCAACTATTTTTTTTCTCAGAGAACAGGATAGACAGATTATCAGCGTGAGGCGGTGTCGGGATGAACAAGAGTGGCTAATGAGTGATATTTTGTCAGATGCCCTCTTAAAATGCTCTCTGAGCCCCGTATCTGAGTTCTAAAAAAAACATTCCTATATGAAAAATGATTTATGCAGTACTTGAAATTGCATAAACGCGCTGATTCATTCAGAGGAAAGAAAATACTCCGGAAATGAAGATATATGTAAAGCGCGTTCAAATATTCCACACTCACGATATGTTTGGCGAGTCACTTGCGAGGAAATGGTGTGGAGTGATAATTTGACGACGCACTTTGAAGAAATTGTTTGGTCACAATTCGACAAAAGTAGTTAAGGTTTTCAATCAGTTATTTTACATTCTATGGAGTAGCCCACGACGATAAACAATTTTCAACATACTTTCTACACTGAAACGTTTCCTCGGCTTTCCTTACCCAAGATGACCGATCATATATTCTACGAACGAAGCTTTTCAGTTTCTAAACTAACTGCTCGACATTTATGGCATTAGTACAGGAGATCTTAAGAGCAGTTATGACCCTATAAAATGTACTCCTTTATAGGCTAAATGGTTTCGGTCCTTATATCCCCTGATCACAAGTATCTTAGCGAACCCACTTTTTGAATATGGAAAGCAAAATCAACTTGACAATTACCACAGTGTTTCGGATGCTAAGCTTCTTTAAAAGATAATTTGTAATCATTATATAACAATTACCAAATAATTATAACTTTCAATCAATTACACAGTTTGCTATTTAATCCAGTTTTCACGAGTAGCCGAACATCTTTCACATCGCCAACATCTTCGATTTCTATTTGCCAGCGTATACACTGCACGACGCAGTCGGTGCGAGCATGACGTCTTTGCTTTTCGCAGTTTAGGTATGGTACTTACCATTCAGTTTCTGGCCCGGCAGGTTGCTAGTAAATTGTTTAGATGTGACCAACAGAAATGCCGTAGGCAATAAAGATGTGTGGTGCCACAAAGCCTCTTCATTACAGCCAAACTAGACCTCTATCGGCTACCACAACGCCGCCTATGTGTCAGCCGCGGACTTAGATTTCGACACATAGCTTAGTTCGACTTTGACCACGGACGTGGAGAGACGGGATTTTCAAGCAAAGATGCTTTGCTATATCAAAAAGTGATTTAAATTAGAATCATTGAAACGGTTGTCGCGTGATTTTGGACAGTACCGTGAAGTGCCATAATACGTTTAATTGCTTCGGTTTATTTAAGCGTGGCCGTACCTCATTGAAAGACGGCGAGCTGACTGGCTGCCATTGATGGCCATGACTGAAGAAAACGTCGGGAAAGGCTCTTTAGAAAGGACCCTCGATTGAGTTACGGTGCTATCGAAGGACCCTGAAGATTAGTTCGTCAAGTGCTTCAACGATTATCCACAGAGACCTTCGTCTGAGAACAATTTCTTCTCGCTTGGTTTCATACCATTTGTCGGAAGCTCAATAGCTGACACTGAAAGAATATATGGTACCAAAAGATGCCACACAGGTTCTGAAGTGGGAACTCTCGTTGTGAAAGATAGCGTAGCTTCCGCAGCGCTCCAGCCTCCAACGGCTTCAACGCTACTTTCGTGAGCTCGTGAATGCAAAAGAAAGTAACGTGCACGTGATCTCGCAGCGTTGCGGTGCTGCAGCATTGTGCAAGCTATGCCAACATTGACAACGTAGAAAACAATAGTTGACGCCAAGTATAGGAGTGTCGCTGGCATGGTGATGGACATCTAAAACTAATTCTACGAGCATGATTCCGAAACAAATGACCAGACATCTGTTTGGGTCTTCCTTGGGGAGACTCTATCGCAAAAGGTCAACAGGTAAAGTAGTGTCAGAAAGAGAACGGTAACAACCTTATTTGTATCCAGCGGCCACGTGGCCATGGTTGCTCTCGGAAACGAAAGCACGGTGACTGCCGAAAGATTCCACAGTTTGCGTGCCAGCAGCACCCGAGAAAATCCAGAACAGGCGACTAAAAATTGGCCTGTGGGAAATCCTGCTGCACTAGAGCAATGGATAAGCCCGCTCTGCCTAGTATAACGATCGATTTCCTGGAAGATACTCAAGTGAAACTCATGAGCCACGCTCTCTACAATCTAGAACTCGTACCATATACAACTTCATTTCATTCTCCTTGGCGAAAAAAAAAAGAAACGATTGCGCAGGCAGTGGTTTCTAACCCCTAAAGATACTGTAACAGCCTATCAAGGGCACTTGAATGCAATGCACGCTACCCGGTGGTGTCAGTGCTTCCGCGCTTGGTTTAGACGGATGGTAGTTTTTGAGCAATTCAAGAGAAAATAGTTCAAAATGACGTAACCATTGGAGAAAAAAACAAACAAAAAAACTTAGGTCAAAGACGAATGCTTAAAGACTTTTCGTACAACGTAATGTAATTACCAGAAACAAGTCTGAAAACCCACTAGAACGCTCCACGCACTTTACCATCACGAAAGAGTATTATACAAGAAGGATAGACGTACTGTACATACAAGATGTATAGATGCAAGACTGTTTAGGCTTTCAGATTTCACAGAATACCCTTCTATCTATAGTCAGTGAGAGCTCAAGAAACCCAGAACGTGGCCTCTTAAGATCACGCTTTTTTGCTTGGTGGTTAGTTGTTTGCTCATCATGTTTCTTATATCGGCTGATGCGGCAATCCAAGTAGCTGCGGAATGATACCAAAATGCTTGGGGCTCGCCACTCTCTGCGTCTCTTTTAGGTTGTCAGTGATCATAACCGTCTACGTGGTCCAGTACTGCTCTCGCTAGAATATTGCAGGTAAGGCTATACTCACATTCTGAGGCGGTCGCAATCTCGCTTCTTCCATGCTACCGTGTTACGAGCTCACAAAACTTGAAGAGGTATGTTGCATTTCGGGTTGATTCCGGATGACAACACTCGAGGAGGAGCCTGCGGTACTCACACACTTCCGAGAATAGGCCACGTTTGCTCTCAGATCGATCAAGAGGCGAGCGTAGCGTCAAGCCGACTGCGCTCCTTGTCGTGACTCCTGACTCTCGCGTGCCCAAGACGAATCTCCCCGGCGGACTGACTCATCCCTTCCCGCCCTTCTCGTTGCATCCTCGCAAGGAATCAAGGCTATGTTTGGGAAACGATGCGTCCCTCTCAGAGGGCCGGTCAATAGGGTAGGAGGAAATATGATTTCTCCTAGGATTATCTAACTCACTTAAAGGTCAACTCCGGTCGAAAACGAAACCAAAATAAATGGCTGGTATCGCTTTATGGCACGAAATATCATCACAGCCGAAATATTACGTCAGAGTGAGGCCGCATACTCCCTTAAAACCGATTTTAAAGATTCGATCAGCATGGTCTTTAGCGGGCGGCAAGCGGATTAGCTTCTGATCAAGGAACACTGGCGAAGCACGCTCCTGACGTCACGTCACGGTGGAGCTGTGGTTGATGGGTTGTACCGCGTAACGCAGAACCACGGTGACGTCACGTCGCCGCCTTACGGCTGATGATCATTGTTGCCATCTATCTAGCATATAATTTCGGTTCTGCCATAGACGCACAAAACCAAACTTTGAGCCGTGGTATTTATAAAACTATACACACAATACCGAGAACAAAAGAATATACTTTGCAATTCAGGGACACTGCTTCAGCTAAAAACAGCGATATCTTGCTTATATCAACACCACCGTCCTTCTTAAAACAAAACGTCCATAATGTATGCTGTTTATAATAATGAGGCAAAGGTCCATTTATTTACCCAGTTCGTCCCCGAAAACGTCTATGAAGCGGTGTATTTATATTAACTGGATCCGTAGTATTAGCTGGACATGACTGTATCATCACGAACTCAAAGTCACATAACGGAATCACTTGTTATCTTGTCACGAACAAGGAGTCATATCACGGAGTTACTCAATTTCGTCCACCATCAAATGGAAATGAATTTAATTGGGT
Organism: Ixodes persulcatus; assembly: GCA_013358835.2. Classification (NCBI taxonomy): domain Eukaryota; kingdom Metazoa; phylum Arthropoda; class Arachnida; order Ixodida; family Ixodidae; genus Ixodes; species Ixodes persulcatus. Next base: position 24,177 of record JABSTQ010006038.1, on the reverse strand, counting down.
TTTTGTGGGGGTAGTATAGGCTCATTATAACAAATATAGTAAAGATTAACTTACCGCTGCCGTGTCTCATTCACTGAGAATTTGTTTATACAATTATTAGAGTGTATTAACCGAGCTATCACACGAGATAGACATTGAATCCGTTATACCGGGCGTTCTTAAGAAACGAAAACCGTATGTTTTTCGGCCCGTGTAAATAAACTCTACATCGCAGGAAGCTCCAACGTCGTGAGTATACATGACGAAATCAGTTGGCATAGACCGCAAACGTATGAGAACCTGACGCTACTTGAATTCAGGTAAACACTTACCAGCAAGTAAAGAAGCATTGTTGTCTTACATTTACGGGCCGCCACAATGTCATTTCTTGTATTGACGATATTAGGCTTAGGTGGACGTCGGCTCATAAAGAAATTTCGTTTCCCTCTTTTATATTTTGATCCAAGTAACGTCATGTTCTCAAACCTTCGAGTTATATCACAACCGATAGGGTTACATTTTCGCGGAGCCGCTTTCTGCGATGTGTATAATTTATTTGCCGAAAAACACGATTCTATTTTTCACGAAACACCCGGTATAGGCAGCCGTCAATGCAGTTTGGCGCTACACGTTGCGCCATCTAGCGGCTGCAAAATAAAACACTGGGTAGGCCCGGACCGCTCGGGTCGCGGGGACTGCGGGCAGGCGCATCTAGAAACCACGTGTGAACATGGCAGTTCGGATCGGCGTGAGCCTTTCTGTGAACCGTTTTTCGTAAAAGTAAATCCCAGCTTGACGTCTCTACGACCTCACCGGGTTCCTGTGACATCTCACCTACTCACCTACTAGAGCGTACTCGGAAAGTCGCTTTGAAATGAATTTCTTCAGTTCTAATTTATTAGCAGTCGGCATGGCGTCTTACTGAGATTCATGGCGGTGAAAGTCTAATGACGTTACGACGCGCGATTGACAACACCGACGCTCCAGTTGCGCGTTTTCAGTCTTCATTCAGATCACTGTAGTACATCATCACGCGCCGTTAAATCTTGCTAAACCGCGATAAACGAACCTTTTTATCGCGGTCCAACAAAAGAACAACAGCAGTGCGCAGCAGCAACTGTTGTTGGATTGTGCGTGTCGCGTCTTTCAGCAAGCATGGTGCAAAACAACAGGTCAATGATTCCACGTGCCAATGTTTCCAAGAGCTTTTGTCAAAGCCCACGTGCTCCGGAAGGATGAGCGTAAGCACAGACTATGGCCTTTTGATGGGCTATTTATTCCTCATGATTCTCGGTTCCGAACAGGTCCCCAGCAATAAAGTATAGAGACGGTATTTTCTATCTCTGATGTAGACCTAGGCAATCCTACACTACAATGACAATGCAATTAATGCAAATGTGAAAGCGAGCTGGACAAGAATGACGAAAATAATCCCCGGAGAAGGAGAACAAGGGGAACAAAGGAGAAACACCAACTTCCAATCACAGCAATGTGACTGGTGCGCGACCGAAAAAAATCCGCCTGGTCCCTGGTTCGATACCAGGACCAGGCGGATTTTTTCGGTCGCGCACCAGTCACCTAGCTCTGTATGGAGATTTGTGTTTGTCCTTTGTCCCCCTTGTTCCCCTTCTCCAGGGATTATTTTCCTACATTTCGAAGCTTTTATTCAGCAACTATAACGTCACTGCAACACCCATGTGTGCCACTTTCAGTGAGAGTGCCAGACAGTTCCTGCGTGGCATAAAGTTTGGTCACGCCAACAGTTCAAGGATATAGAAGGAGGGTAGCCCTGAAGGGATCCGATTCTGTATTTTCATTTCAACTTCAAACTCTGCCGCCTGAAGAGCCCAAAGACGGTGTCCGGAACGTGTCGTAGACTGTCGTGCCTACCGTCCTATCCCGCCCATATGCATCGAGAGTGCTCTCAAAGTAACAACAAATTGCGTAACACGAGCCGGTGTGTCATGCTGTTGGTCGTAGAAATTCTGGCAAAAAAGGGCAAGCGGACTCGAAGGTCGCTGTCGTCGCGACGTCCCAACTTGTGGCTGCTAAGGTTTCCGTTGGCTGTCTGACTGGAGAAAATCCTGCAACGGAACAGGCGTCTGTCCCATCCCTCTCCGCCCTGTGCCACCGCCAGGATCGCGACAGGGCAAGAGCATGACACTTTTATGACGTTATCGAGCGGAAATCGAGAAACCACTTTCGATGACGCGGTAAACACGCCAGTCGGAGACGCGGTCCAAGCATCATAACCCAAAATGTCTCTTAGCATCTGTGGTTGCGATGATCCCCGGGTTCATCCGCAGCTTTGCTCCTGTTCAGTTTCTATTAGAACTCCCCTGACATTTGTCGGCGTGAATATACAGTGTGGCAGCGGGCATTGCAAAGGCGCACATCGGAGCATTAGACCTCTGGCATGGATCACTCGCACCTCGCGCAACTAGACGAGTATCAGAATTAGACGTTTTATTGACTTCTAAACGAGTTTTTTTTTTTTGTCCTGAACATTTTGACATTTTATTTTCAAACGTGACGTGCTTCCTTTCTACATTCTCGTCGTGAGCGATGCACTCGTAGTCCAAGGGTCCTATCACACGTAAATACATACACAGGAGAGAAAACGATAAGGAGATAATAGCACACGTTTGCACATGTCAACAGGAGGGATAAAAGGCACGCACCTACACGACACAAAACAGATGATACGAACAGCACTTTATCGGTGGCATTTGCGATACTCAAAAAAGGTGTTTGTCGCGGCACGTCAGCAATGTCGCTTGAAACACCCAATGAACGGATTGATGTTGTGTAGTTGAGATGTCGAATGGCATGGCATACACGTAGATGATTGCACTTAAATAAGCGGACGCTGAAGACTCAGGTTGAAAAGGTTTCTCGAGGCAGGCAGTTCAAGCTGGCTCAGATGCTCGCTTCTATTTTGGACAATGTAGACTTGAGGAACACCGAAAGAATACGACACGGTTGCGACGAGGTGCACCTTCTTTCAAGTAGCAACAGTACAATAAAGTCACAACGATCTTTTCTAAAATGACACCCCACAGTAAAAAAAAAAAAAAAAAAAAAAAAAAAAAAACCGAAAGAAAGATACATGGAAAGGGGGCAAGGAAAGAAAAAGAAAGGATATCCTGAAAACTTATAAGATTAGAAGATTAAAAGAAAGGATGACTGGACTGTAAAAACTGCCTTATTATTTTTCTTTTTCTTAATTGTGACCAAACGGCTATGTGACTTTCGGAGACAAGAACGGAATCACATCTCGAGTTAAAACGAGTGGCGGAGCAGAAACATTGTTGTCCGCTTTGTTTATGGTAAATGATCCTATTAGCTCTCTGCCGAACCGGATGGTGTCCTCCTATGACGACTGTTGCTACTTGAAGGAAAATGTACGTCGTCCCTCATCCCACCTCTGTCGTCATTCTTTCAGTATTTCTATATTTTAAATTTAACATTATTTCTTACTGGAGTCAAAGCCACGGGTCTGAAGGGAGTGAAATATATTTGCCGGACCAACATTAATTGTGTGTGTGTGTGTGTGTGTGTGTGTGTGTGTGTGTGTGTGTGTGTGTGTGTGTGTGAAAGTAAAATGGGAATTTTTCACTCAGCTCGAATAATCAAAAATGGGGAACATGCAAAAAGAAGCTACGGATTGTATTCGCACTTTCATGCGCCTATTATGTGCCCTCCAAAAAAGGGGAAAAAAAAAGAAACCACTACAAAACAATTATTTTGCCCACCATGTTTAAAATCGAAAATAAGGAGATCGAGCGAGACGTCTAGCTATACTAGAACAGCGTTGTCGGTTTGTTGAGCCATCCGTGATGTTTTTGTCATCCCAGAATCCCCAAAACTGGGTGTGAAATCCTTGTGTGATAACAAAAGAAAACCGCTCTCTGTAAGCCGGACGGGTGTTTCCCGCTAGCCACAGACTGTTTCGCGTAAAAACGCCACGTCTCTCACACCTTCACTAATTTCAGGCGCCCTTCCTCACGCCCTTCGTCGTTTATATTTTGTCTTTAGTAAAATAAGTAGACTACAAGCTTGCTGCGGACACCGGCGTTGGCCCTCTTGGAACATCCACACATCCAATCTTCTTTATGACCCGTGTCTTCTGCCCTGGAGTCGCCACGTTGATCCGGTAGAGGAGAACAGACGACACTTCCATCGCGCTGAAACGGGCGCCGCGAGCCCTTCATGCTGGTTCGCTCGAAGCCCCCGAGGTGGCGAACACGTGGCAGAAAAACGCGAGGCGCTCCTAGCTTTGTCCGTGGTCGATCTTCAACTGATGCGGAGTAGAGACGCGCGTGCCTGGACAGTCCAGAGCATCGTCGGTGAGCGCGAGCACATCGGTGCCGTACAGCTGGTGGGGCCACTGGCAGGTGATCTCGTTTCGTTGCCAGAAGCGGTCATCGTTCATCTTGAAAGCCCGCGACACCCACGTCAGGTTGCAGTCACAGTAGTACTGGTTATCTGAAAGAAAGGAGTGCAGAGGGTAACTCACTGTAGTGAGGGAGAAAAGGCGAGTGTCCATTGGAGCGAGGAGCTCTCTCTAGAAATGCGCAGTTCAACGTTACTTGTAAAAGTGTGGAAAAATAAAGAAAGATATTTTTGTAATATCGCCGGAAAACTGCCTTCCCTACGAGCAGCCAGACACTAGTATAGATCACGTCTTTATGATTTTGTTGTGACGCGTTAATTTTTAGGGACATTATCTAACAAACGATTAAAAAAGACTTTAACATATCCTGCTTTACAATCAGGTTTTGGACTTAGACGCAGAGGACGGCATTTCCTGTTACATGATAATGTTAATGGGATTGTTTATTTTGCATTTGGCAATCCCGTATGGTGGTGAGACACGCGGAGCCAAATTCCAAAGGAGTTAGGTAAAATGTTTCTTCGATCTATTGAACAAGTTCGAACTCCATATACACTCAGTTTCAACCAGAACCTCTGTGAACAAATGTATTAAAATTATTCTAAAAAGAAAAAAGAGATTAGACGACGTGAAATATTCGAACTGGCCACATGTTCTAGATGCCCCAAAGCGAATAAAACGTGTCTTTGGAATTATTCATTGTACTGAATCCTGATAAGTTGTAAGATATAATGACAATAAAATATTAATATAAGAAAGTTGTTTGTGCTGGAATGTCGTTTACATGTAATAATAATAAACAACAACAAAAAAAAAAGATTGGAGGCCGAGTGTGTGAGCGCATCACAGCTCGGAGCACGTGAAGCGAAAGCTCCCGCTGCAGAACCCAGGGATCCTAGGTCCAATACCTACCCTTGCCCGTTTTGATCTGAACGGAGTGCGGTAGTGTGATGCACGTTAAAGATCTCAGGCTAGCGGTGGTATTTCACTGGATAAATTTCTCGTCTATAGCGGTGACATCACTCGACCACTGGGGCTGACTAACTTCCTGTCTTGTAAACAAACCAACAACACAAGTGATTTTAGTCTTTTGACGTCTTGCGCGACCAGAATCTTTGCTGTAGCCGACACGATCGGACCCGAGCATGATTGTTTTAGTAAGGTTTTCTCTACTTTTGTAAGCGTAAACCCATGTTAAGCTTCGAAAGTAAATTTCGATGCTGCTTTGTTGAGTGCGCGATCATAGCAACGTTGCTTAGGACCATATATCAATGTTCCACAGGCACACAATCACCATTGTCACTTTTAAATCGGTTGGAACCTCAGGAGTTCGAGGCTTGATATAGTCACAAACAGGACGAGAACTACAGGAAGGTATTTTAGTTGTCCCGCCTCCTGCGCGAGCTTCCTACCTTCGATAACACTTCTCGTGAGCTTCGAGTGTGCACGCGAGGTCAAAGCACGATAGAAGGCAAAAGCGCGTGCTGAAAACCGGGCATAGATGCCCTTCCGTTTTCATCCTGTCAGTGACGATAACAAAACATAAAAAGGGCGCCGCTCTCGAGATCCAAGACGGAAATAAATTGCGCAGTCATCTAGTCTAATCAAAATATCTGCCAAAAACCGCGCGTCTTCTGCCGCGTCGCCGCTTTTTCTGAGATCATCTGGTACTGTGGCGTACTCAGTACTGAGTTGCGTGCAACTATTGACCGCTTTTCCAACAATTGCATTTGATCTAATTTCCTGTAAAGGTTTTCCGCCACGAAAGTGAATTCAGGCCTTCATAAGAGTCATACCTCGCGGACGATAAGAACGAGAATTCATTAGTTTGACTGCGGGACGATCTGTTACATGGTGGTGTCCTCGAGAAAGTATGAATAGTAAGTAGAATGTGACGACGCCCCTTCATGAAACGACTTTCAAGATAGAACTCACATAATACTGACCTGCTCTACTAATTGCTACACGAGGATATTTGCTTTCGACATTTGGAGATCGACTTCGTCTTTTGGTGTATAGAAGACCAACATCTACCTGTGAGGTTAGGTGCCGGGCTCTCACTCTGGCGCAGTACGGTAGTGTTGAAATGTATCTCCCATTTTTCAGACGTCTTTCACAGGAGACGTACGTTGTAACACCTATAAACACATGTGCTCGTAGAGAGCCTTTTGTAATGTTCATTTTCTTTCGCTTTGGTATAAAATGACAAAAAACAAATCGGGTTTCATGAACGTTTTAATAGCAAGAGAGCTCTGTTTCTCTGAGATTCAGCGGCATGGTGTGGCGTCGTGGAGGAGTAGCTTATCTATTGCGGTCCGAGATTCGGCCCAAGGTCTGTAACCTGCTCCACGTGTCTGTGATTATACAACCGCACACCTGTGCGATGCCTGTCCATGTCAAAACAAGCAGGGGCGCGGCTCAGGTAGATGATTGGCTATGACGCTTGCAGCATATTCAATCTCAGCGCCCCCAGACTTGTCCTGAAGCCGTGGATTATTTGTCTCAATGGGCTGAAGTTAAAGTGGGCTAGGCGAAAGTGTGCGGTCATAGCTGGGCGGAGGTTCAACAGTCTATTCATGATACTTATTCCGAAGTCTGCCCCATTGCGACTAGCATAATGCAACAGGATTCATATGCTCCTTATGTTCATGCGACAAAGACTACAAGTCTGTAAATGCTCCGACAGTACATACGGGTGCTGAAAACTGAACAGATCTGGAGCTCACCTAGTAAAGGCTGATATCAAAGCAACTTCAACCGCTTCTTTTCTTTCTGATCCTAGACAACAAGTTCCCTAATTGGCTAGAACAAGATGCCGACATCCCGTGTGACTTGATAGACAGCAACAGCGCCGCCGTGCGGATGCTACAATGCGGAGTAGCACAGAACACCCACACCATCACTTCCTACTTACCATACCGAACCAGGCAATGAGCACACCTCCCCTTTTAGTTCACCATAACCCAGGGATCCTGGGTTCAATCTCCACCCTTGCCCGTTTCGATCTGGATGAGCATCGTATACCGTCGTGCGGTCGTGTCTCACTATACTGCGTGATGCACGTTAAAGACCCCAGGGTAGCGGTTGCACTGCACTGGCTAAATTTCTTATCTACAGCTGAGACACCAAACGCCCATTGAGGCTGACTAACTCTCGACTGTGCAAACATTTATACAACATTATTATTTAGCGGCGTAGTACCACGCAACGCATCGTAGGAACCTATTGGCCAATAAGTTTCAGTTTCTATTGCCAATCTCACTTAATGACATTGTCGCGACCAAATGCAGTGCTTGCATTTTCGAATATATGACTTTTCTTAAATTTATGATACTAGATGTGGGTACTGCCTATCAATACAAAAAGAATGCTTGAGCACGTTTTCTGGTAATCCCGACGTGTCATAGTTGTACGTAGGTTAACACAGGACTACAATAGCACGTGGAAGAAGTATACCGGTCCGGTTATCTTATTCCATCGTATTTTCTGTGTCGAAGGCTTCTTAAATGACACGTGAGCAGGGAAAGTCGTGCTGTACTCTGGAGTGGCAGCCGGACCGTCGGAAAGGTACCAGACGCGGCCGTCCGTCCTCCTACTCCTTGCCAAGTCTACGCAGGTGTTTACGGTCGCTGGAGGTCCGTATTCCAACGGGGGCTCTCACGAAGATGAATAGGTGCAATGCAAGCGAGCGCTGACTTTATTTTCAAGCCGCGCTGAGACGCACTACTTCGTCAACGGGGCAATCGAAACCGAAACCATGCAACTCTTCTCGTGCACGCAAAGAGGTCATACGGAGTCATTTGAATAGCACCAAAAAACATCATCAAGGTGCTCGTCGTCTTTGTGCATTCGTTATCACCAACGTTACTATAGTAGGTTACAAGTCAAGAAGGTAGCGGCAAATGCCCCTCAAAGGGAATCATATATCCCTCCGCCACCTCCGCATCCAATAGCGCCCCATCGTTTCCGTGGCGTTGCGGCCAACGCGCGAGGAGGGTCGTGCCTTTCTGTACATATTTCCTTTATCTCTCGACTTTGACTTAGCATTGTGGAAGCCACGAAAGGGAGATTAAGTCTTCCCCCTTCCGATGGAAACAAAGACGACTTTCGGGGATTAGCTTCCCCCTCCGATTGATACAAAGGCTGCTTTCAGGGGCTCGGTTCCTTCTCCGATGAATACAAAGGTCGCTTTCTTAAAAAGTGGGGGTCGGAGACAAGTTGGCACCACTCTGTGGCCATTATCTATCCATTGAAGCGGAACAAGGAGCGTTTCCAGTGAACTCTTCTTTCGATTGCGGAGGGATTTGAAACCGGCGCACCACGCTTGTGGGAGGAGCTTCTCCTACCTTCTTAACTCAGTTCGGAAACTGTCATAGAGCCTGTTTTGAAAAAGTGGCTTCGATCATTACTCGAGAAGAAGTGATGGCGATCGCAACACCGTTTCTGCCGCAGCGGCCACTCCGGGAACTGCACCTGTGCACGTATCGGTTCAGGTCGAGTCGCCCAAGAGCCGGTGGCGCCATCTCGCAGTGCCCTTTCGCAATAGCAATATAAATGAACTTACATGTTTTGACTAGTCGTTAAAGGGTGGCGCTGTTATCGTGTCCAGTTTGGTCATGGTGGACGCGAGTGTTCCAGGTTTCAAGGGTGAGTTTCCCAACTGAGTGCTTTAGTTACGTTGGCTATCACCGACTAAATCAATCACGCACGGAGAATTCGCCTTGGTCCGGCACCATTTTTTGCGCGTGATTGGTGTAGCCGGTGATATATCAAACGCACAAAGATGACTAGCGCCATGACCATGGGCGTACCAACCGGGGGGGGGGGGGTGCAAGGGGGGCGCTTGCCTTCCCAGTTCTCCGAGTGGGGGGGCAAGGCATGGGTTCCCCCCCCCCCCCCCTGAAACAGCCGCCAATGAGCAGGACGAACACTGGCCGGCGGCGGCCAATGGATGCCAAGGGCACCGCCCCCCGGTTCTAGGGGGGAGGGGGGGAGGGGGGTCTGGTTTGCCCCCCCCCCCCAACTCAAAATCAAGTTCGTACGCCACTGGCCATGACGATGCCCTTTTGCCGCTGGTTGATTGGCTCCATCGGATCACAGCGTTGGCTGCGGTCGGATTTCATGTAAGACGGAGTATTGTAGTTCTTAATAGAAGCCATTAACGTATAACAAAAACAGCGACCTTTACCTTCAATGTCTTATGATACATAAAAGGCGTTATATAGAAATGGTATGTCACGTGACGTATACTTTCCCACTAAATTTAGCGGGGAAACTGAATGGTTGTGTAGGTCACTTGACGTCTGTGCGAGGGACGTCGATTTCCCCCGCTAAGTTTCGCAGGCAAACTGGACTGGTGTGTAGTTCACGAGACGCGAAGTTTCCCGCTCAATTTAGCGGGTAAGTGAATCGGTGTACAGGTCACGTGACGTCAATTTCTCGCTAAATTTATCGCGGAAACTTAATTTATGTTTTGCCCAAAAGACGTGAATTTTCCCGCTAAATTTAGCGGGGAAACTTAGTTGACGTATAGGTCACGTGCCGTCGATTTCCCCAAGGTGTATTGGTCGCGTGACGTCAGCGTGACGCCACTTTCCCAGCTAAATATAGCGAAAAATTCACGGACGGACGGATGGACAAAATTTTGAAATCGGGGTGAGCGTTAAAAAGCATTTTCGTGCTTTTTAAAAAGAAATCGCCAGGGGCTTGCTCGCGTCAACAGCGTGGAGCTGTGTACCAGCGATTCATTTAGTTTGCAGTTGCCTCCGCAGCTTGCTCACAAACGCTTGTCTCGAATCGTAGCGTAAACATTGCACACAGCGATTTGCCCGACGATTCGGCGCAAAAGCACTTTGCTTCGCATCCTTTGTTGACACGCAATGGGGCACTCCCATGAACCCGGCAATGACGGTCCAGGTGGGAGCGATTGCATCCACTAGGCAACGGGTGTAGCTGATATCGCTAATCAGCTGACGAGATCATGCGCTCCGAATTGAATGACGTCTTTGATGTCTCCGATTACAAAGATATTACGGAATTCGTTGCGTTGCAGAGCTCTAGCCTCTCGCGGAGTAGCGCTCTTATCGGGAAGTCCTTGGGAAGTTACCCTTAAGCTTCGTTCGTGGTCCGACCAGAGTCCTTTGATGCCGAGGCAGTTGGGTTTTTGGAACGGGCGCACCTGTTCTCACGAACGGCTGAGCGTGTAGAGGAAGAGCGTCGCTCAGAGAGAGAGAGAGAGCGAAGACGTTAATTGAAGAAAGGACTGCGTCGCCATGGTGCTCGTCGTGTTTTGTGCGTTTTCTATCGCCGGCTATAGACCAACGGTGCGCAGAAAAAAAGCGCAGAATCGCGACGCAGTCAGTGCGCGTGATTGGTTCAGTTGGTGAAGACAAACGCAAAAAATAACAACGAGTGCCGGGACGATGCAATTTTGGTGCTTCCCGATTGACTCCGTCAGTCAGGTCGTAGTGCCGACTGCGGTCGAATGAACTGGGAGTGAAACGGAGTGTAAGCACCAGCGAGGAAGCTCGCGGAACGATTCAGTGTCGGTCAATGTTTCGGAGCGCAAAGGGAGGGTTTGAGCAATTAATCGGCTCTTCCAAAAGGAGTCGTTGGGGTGTCTCCCATAGTTTAAGTTGTTTTACTACGTCAAGCCACAATATTTAAGATAGGAATGACAGAGAACATGCAGGTGAGCTGGCGAATTTTTAACGTCTTGAACACCCGCAACTTAGGAAAAAAAAAGTGGACAACACACACACACACACACACACGTTTCCTTTTTTTGCCCCCTGTGGGCCTTTAGAGGTAATTAAATAAATAAATGTCGCTGTAAAGACAGAACGTCCGTCAGTTTGCCTTCTGGCTTTAAGTTTTTGCACAAGAAAACAAACAAACAAAAAAATCATGAAGTCAACAGGGACAATTGCCTAAGGTAAATATCAATGTTTTAACACAGAGTATGTTTTATCCGCTGAATTCAGCATGAAAATCGTCATGAAGGACCGTCATAAAGAATCGTCACGAAAGACTGAGACGTCATGACGTCATGCGACTCCATGATGTCACGTGACTCTGGACGTCGCGCGGCGTCACAATATTTTTCACCGTGACGTCACGTGACAACATGACGTCGTGTCATGTCAGTCATTTGAGCTCATGACGTTACGTGACAACATACACGCACGCACTAATAGCATGTGCCCAGCTTATTTATAGCAATCCCTGATGTACTCCTCGATTCTTGTCAACATGATCAAGTTAGTGTGATTTTTTCTGGTTTCTCTTCCAGCAATTATTTTGTAAAAACTTGCTTATGAGCGCACTCACTCACCCTCACCGTTTAAGCGTGAGGTGAGAACGAGTGATTTATTTAGCCTCGAAAACTATGAGTTTGAGGGACGTGAAGTTGGTGATGGGCGTGATCAGTTCAGTGATGGGCGAGAGTTCGCGGTGAGTTCATAAGTTTGGTGAGTTCATGAGTTTGGTGAGTTCATAAGTTTAGTGAGTTTATAAGGTTGGTGAGTTCATAATTTTGGTGAGTTCATGAGTTCAGAGAGTTCATGAGTTTGTTAGTGAGGATCCAAAGGCGAGTGCGGCCGTGAGGGTGAGGGTAACTGCGTTTTTTTAATTTTTTTCTAGCCGTGAGTTTGAGGACGAGAGAATTACTATTTGTTTTATTTTGAACTGATTGCGAGTGAGGGAGTTCAACGAAAATGCAGACCCATGTATGAAGCAAGATGATTTGTAGTAACAAGTGACACTCACTGCTCATGTCCAGTAGTCGCAGGTTGCGGATGACAGGCGAGATGGTGCGTTCCGAGAGGGTCTTGAGCAAGTTGGCGCTCAGGTCGAGCAGCGTGAGTGCCGGCATCTCGCTGAACATGTCCTCTGGCAGGTACCGGAGATTGTTGTGCCTGTAAGGGGCATACATCATGTTATTGTGCAAGGTCTCATGCTTTTTGGTTACAGGGGACGTCCTATGCCATACGATCATAATAATTTACTCTTGGACGGTAAATTTGAAAGAGCGGGTAAAAAGCATGAATACCACAGCGCGCTTACAAGTGACGCCGTTAAAGGCCGACGACCAGACTCGCGGTTCTGCAAGGCAGAAGATCCTCCTCACCATGGGGGAGGAGGAAACAGGCAACGGTGGACCGGGTAGAAGGGGGGAGAGGAGGAAGTGAGGGTAAAGACGAAAGCGCGAACTGGTCGTCGGCATGGGCGTCGGCAGGGGGGTGCAAAAGGGGCAGTTGCCCCCCCCCCCCAAGCCAAAAAGCCTACCCCCCCCCCCCCCCCCAACTTCCCCAGCTCTCTCGGGTACTGGGGATCGGATGGCGTCGAGCCATAACTTTCCTAGCAAGCGGAGAAACCGAAAGCAACCCTAAAAATAAAATCCACGCACTTTTTCCTTGCATCCTTCAGCAATAAATACAAAAAAGAATAAGGTCTCCCCTCGATTATATTGCCTGGCTTGCAACCAGCCGCGCCCAGCTGTAAAAAAAAAAAAAAAAAGAAAAAAAAAAGAGCATAAGGAGGGGCATCTACTTCCGAGAACATCGCAGTCCTGTGTTGTCAAGAATCACAGACATTCGGGTGAAAGTCGGTAATAGGCCCCCAAAACAGAGAGTCTTCTACACAGAGCGGGATTCTTCCAAAAAACCAACAGAACAAATCGGCGAAGCTATGAGCTGGAGATAGTCCGCGCTCCCCCTTCGCTTCGTGCCCCTGGTGAAACCATGAGCAATGGAGCGAGCCGGGGGGGGGGGGGGGGGGGGGGGAGGGTTTCGACTTTTTAAACAGAGCACAGCTCACGCCAGTGCTCTGTTTTGTATATGTGCCTTTGGGTTTTCCTTCTCCTTTTTCCGTAGTATGTTGTGGTCATGGGAAAGGAGAAGAGGGGGTTCGAAATCGGGGCCAGGCGTCCTCTTTCGGACAATGCAGTTCTGCGAAACTCAATCTGCACCATGTCAACAAGGATGCTCCCCCGGGCCATAACTCACGCGGGAGAGGCGTGTCGGACCGTCCTCGTTGACACCATCGTGTTCACACACGTGACACTGTCAAATATCTGTGACAGAGTGACACACTTTGCTGTTGCTGGCTCTCTCTTCCTGGCCCAGTTGTTAGAAAGAGCCACAATCCGCACCCAATCCCACTTTTTTGTATAACCGCGGGCTGATATGGGTCAGGAGTGAAAATGGATATCAGAAGCTTTTTTAAACGGAAAGCTGAAAGTGGTAATGACAATTCATCTTGTGCAACGAAGAAGCATGTGACCTCAGAGCCGTGTCATGACCCGGAATCTATCGATGCACCTGCTGTTTCCGTCACTCCTGATCATCCTCCGGCTTTAAAAAACCAGCTGGACATTGGCTTTGCGCTCAACTCGACTCTCACAGGTATGTCAAACTCGTCTTTAACTGTGGGTGTATTCATGCAAAGCTGAGCTTGATTAGATATATAAAAAAACCAAGGTAAAGATAAGAAGCAGCGGGCTAAAATTTTACTCCACTTCTAAAATGAGACAGAGCGAGCATGGAAAGTCTATAGCGAGCCCAATCAATGGCCAAATTAGGGAATGGGGAGGGGGAGTGTCCTCATTAAATGCCTAGTACATACAGGGTGTTCTCGCAAATGCGGGCCAACTCGCTTCTGCGAAAACTACGCATCGCAAAGAAAAAAAGTTGATGCCGTACGATGGTGTGTGCTAACTATATATATATATATATATATATATATATATATATATTAACGTTTTAGAAAATTAAGTTTTTCATTATTTGTTTAGGAATTAACTTTGTAGTAGGAACTTGCTCAGACCTGCGTCTCATTCTCGCCTGCCTCCCCACTAGGAAAGAGGGGGGAGGCAGGCGAGAGAAAGAGGCTAGGAGAAAGGGAAGCGTAGCGCGCGCGGCACCCAGAAGTCAAAGCTCAATCTTGTATTGACGTGTTCATTCGCATAGCGAGGCGTTTCTTCTCGCCGGCGCTTTTCCCATTTTTTTACGAGAGAGGGGAGGCAGCCGAGGGCTAGACGGGCGAAGCGTCTGTACCCTGGTCTCATGGCCTCCAGGAGCGGCTCGCGTCACAAGTAGACTGCTATGAGCGCGCCGATCTCGGAGGCCACGGTGGCCTGTATACCTAGTTCCGCGTTTTGGCCGCGGGAGGTCAGAACGGCTGCTCCCAAAATAACCAGAACACGCTTAAATTAAAAAAAAAACAACCTAATAAGAGAGTGCGTTTAAAATTGAAGGGTTCTTCAAAACGTGCTAAAATGCAGGGCGTGCTTTATACCTGCCTAAAAACGGTTAATGGAGAGGTGTTTGATGATGCCCAGCAAGTTTCTAATTGAAACGATAAAGTGAACAAATAGGAAGTTTATTTCGAAAGAATTATTAAAAACTTAATTTTCCTAACCGTTAGTAGTTTTCCTAGATAGGCCATTGGGTACGCACCAACACAGCATCAACCTTTTTCCGTGCGATGCGTAGTCTTCGAAGTACCAATTTGGCCCGTGTTTCCAAAAACAGCCTTTATATAGCTTTATTGTTATAATTCTGGAATGAATTAATTTTGTCCAGTTCTAGATGATTTTGGCCGTATTGTACCCCGATAATTGTACCCCGGTTTTATTGTAGGGGTTCCACATTTGCCAGCTTTCTATTTCCCGATAGTAACTGTCTTTTCAGCTACACTTCTAACTTCTTTTTGAAGTTTTGGAAGCGCATGAATAATGTATTAGCAAAAATGAAATCTGGAATATTTTTCCAGTTTTTCTCCAGATAGAATCATGATTTGTGGATGTATATAGAACTATAAAACATTATTGAAATTAAAACATCTTTCTCTCCGTTCGTTTTAAATATATATAAAGTATACATAAAACCCTCCTCGTCAGGAGATATGTTTAAATCAAGAACTACATCCCTAAGGGAGAGAGCGTTCAAACATTTAAAGGGAAAACACGGGAACGGGAGACGGACATGACACAACTTTCATGGTGCGCCCTTCATCGTCCGTGTGCTTAATTTATATTTGCTATTATTCCTGCGTACTATCGCTTTTCATGTGATTAGAAAACAATCAAGACATGACTCAACCTCTCCATCTGTCGGAGAAAGGACCAACGAAAATCGGCGTTTGCCACTAAGGTGCTCTATAATTTCTACGAATAAATATTTTTACCCTCTGATTTTTGTGGAAGTGACGGGGCAAAACACTCTAGGTTAACTTCTCTGTCTTCCTTTCTGTCATTCCTCCTCCTCAAGGCGTAGCTTCGTTCAAATCAAACCAAGACAAACATACTTGCTTAAAACTTCCGATCAGGTGACATACACATAATCTAGCTTGATCATTCAAAGACATTACTTTCACACATACCATTCGCGCTTTCCTTGTTGCAGACAATGACCTCAAGCGAAAATTGCTGGTCAGCCCCTGGATCCCTCCAGATACGTATGACTTCAGAACTGATGTTGCAGACTCCAAGCAAGCCAGGGCCTTCCGGCCAGCGTGGCTTTCCCAATATCCATGGCTGGCGTACTCTAGTGTTCTAAAAGGCGCGCTCTGTCGCCAGTGCGTCGTCTTTAAGCCAGCGCCCGGGAAAGGTCGACAGGGAGGTTTCATTGCCACTGCTTTCACCCAGTACAAGAAGTTTCACGAGTCTGCCAAGCAACATGAACAGTGCGAATGGCACAAAAACGCAACGGAAAAGAGGGACAATTTCCTTCGATGTCTCGACAATTCGACCGACATTTCTATGCAACTCGACACCGCAGCAGAAAAAGAAGCGGAGGGCAACAAACAGAAGCTCGTCTCAATTACGACAGCTATTCTTTTTTGTGGCATGCACGATATGCCTCTGCGAGGCAAGAAGTCAGAAGGTGGTGTGTTCCAGGACTTGCTCAAATTTCGCGTTGATGCGGGCGACCATATCCTGGAAACTCACCTCAAAAACTGCGCCAAAAACGCAAGGTACACCTCAGTGAGCACCCAGAATGAGCTCATAAAAATCAGCGAAGAACTTTTGCGGGCGGATATTGTAGAAGCGTGTAACAGTTCA
This sequence comes from Ixodes persulcatus, assembly GCA_013358835.2. NCBI lineage: Eukaryota > Metazoa > Arthropoda > Arachnida > Ixodida > Ixodidae > Ixodes > Ixodes persulcatus. Next base: position 7,738 of record JABSTQ010006038.1, on the reverse strand, counting down.
GGACTGTACTCGATACTGGCAGATGAGTCAGCAGACATTTCGGGAACGGAACAACTCACGCTGGGCATTCGCTTCGTTGATATGAAAAGCAAAATTGTACGAGAGGAATTTGTAGGCATGGTTTCCCTCGAAGAAATGAACGCAGAAGCGATTTCCACCGCCATCCTCCAAACTCTCGAGGAGTTAGGACTGAACCTAAAAAACCTTGTGGGCCAGGGATATGACGGTTGCTCTTCAATGTCAGGATACATATCCGGTGTACAGGCTAAGATCAGGAAAAAGCAGCCGCGAGCCTTGTACTTCCACTGCGCCTCACACCGCCTAAACTTGGTTGTGAACAAGGCCAACTTGGTGCCAGAGGTGAGAAATGCGGTGGCCACTGTCAAAGCGGCAATCAAGTTCTTCAGAGAAAGCCCCCTCAGAAGGAAGCATGCACCCGCGCTGCCTCTACTTTGTGACACTCGGTGGAGTTCAAAGTACAAGAGCATCCGCTTGTTCCACCAGAACTTTATAAGCGTTATGGAGGCGTTGGAAAAACTCCTGTCATCCACGAACAAACAAACGCGAGAAACAGCGCACCAGCTCGTTTGTAGCTTGAGCTCCCCATCGTTTCTTGTTTGCCTCACGATTATTGCGAGGTATTCTGCACTCCTGGAACCGGTGACGAACATCCTGCAGTCCGTCCAGATGGACATTTTGAAAGTGAAAGAGCACATTTGCGTGCTCACCTCAACCATACTTGAAAACAGAGAAAACGCGGAAGGCGTTTTCAAGGACATTGTTCGAGGCGGGGCTTAGGCCGCACGTCCGGGAGCTTCCTGGCTCGTGACGACGACCATTCCCCGAAGTGAAGAACCCAGGGGTCCCGTGGAGGTGGGAGAATTGGTAACGTAACGAACGGTTTAATTACATGGTAGCGATACAGTCGTCAAATCCAAGAGAACAAATGGAGCTCTCACGCCCCGCCTTATATAGGGGTCCGTTTTCTCCCTCTCTCTCCGCCAGGGCAGCAGGTGCGACAGCCACGTGCTTTGCAGCTGGGTCCGTCGCGACGTAGACAGAAATGAGTCATAGCCAAGGTTCTCCGCAGTTAGGCCAGGCCTCTCTCCCCTTCCGGAGCGCACGAACCCACACGCACACACACACACGTCCCGTTGACGTCACGGACGCGTTGAGACACGTTTTGGGCAGCCTTCGACAGGTGGGCGTCAGTCCTGAACACGTCGGGACTCGTTTTGGGACTCGTTTCCGCAGCGTTGAAACTCGGAAGAAGGTTGCCGAAGGTTCCATTCTTAACAGCCCCTCCGGGGCCAGGGAAACCTCGAATGGCCGGTGGTACAATCGCTGGCCTGAAGAGGTGGGCTTGGAGTAGGCCTTGAGAAGACGCTGCAAGCACCAAACAAACTCCCAAACCTCTCACAACGGAGGCATCAGCGGAAACGTCCCCCACAACACCACGCCACACCGCAGTCAAACGCTCGGAATTCGCCAAAGACCCGCCAGACTGGATTACGGATTACCAAAATTTGGTACAATTCCGGGTATCGAGACCCCCTGTCGCCAAAAAAAACTCATTTTTCCAACGAGGTCACTAAGAACAAAAGACAAAAGACAAAAACTTTTCGCAATTTGTGAGGTCATTTTGGGGTTTCAACGAAGTGCCCCCACTTAGATCCTCATTCCCGTGGATGACGAAGACCTCTGAGATCAACCCTACTAATTTTCGTGATGTCAGAAAAATCTGCTCAACCCATCGGCATTGCCGTTAAATTTGCCTTTCCTTTTTCTTACGCTGAAGTCATAGTGATCGATTTTCACGTGATTTCTAGACGTGAAAATGCGGTCCTTATAGCGCCGATAAAACAATCCGCCTTTTTCATGCCCCGTCACATTGGTCCTAGCAATCTCCTGAGCTGTAGCGCGAAACCCTGACACACTAGGGTCGCTCTTCTGCTCGACTGTCAAAGACACTCTGTCTACTCGTAGCAGAGGACCAAAGTTACGCGACGCCGGAGCTACGAGAGATCTTTCACTGATCCCCTCTTCCTCCGCCTTTTTCGCCGGCGCGTTGGGACGGCGTACGCTTTCTAGTGCTACGAGGTCAGGCTGTTCTACAACCTGGTCCCTCTCATCCCGGTTTTCTGCCTCCAACTCTGGGAGTGCTTGCTCCCCGTCAGCTGCCTCTGGCTCTGGATCACTTCGTCAACAAAGGGGCGACCTGACGCGATTTGGACCTCGTACACGACTGAACTAGCCCTTCTCCCAGTTGTTGACCCCTTTCGCGCAGCAGGAAATCTGACCGGTTAGAAAACAAATAAGGATACTCCAACGGGACTGTCTGCGAGACAGCCGCCTCTGTCACTAGCTCTCCGAACGGGCCAGTTATCCTTACTGTCGCCATAGGCAGACAGACACTGTGCTTTTCGAGCAGCTGCTTGATCCAAACTACCTTTCCAGTAAAATCGGAGGTCGTTACATACGACGGATGAACAACGTCCATCGTCGCTGCACTGTCCCGAAGCACCCTGCACGGCTTTCCGTTTACCTGGAGCTCGTGAAGATAGGGACGAAGGAGCTTCAGGTCCTCGTCACTACCGTTCACGTACGAGAACACCACCCGCGGTTTCTTACATCTGGCCGCTGTGTGTCCCGGCTCCTGACAGTTGTAGCACAGGAACGGCTTCCTTGCCTCGAACTGCCCTGTTGGGCTTTTCCGCGCCTCGTCTCCGTTCGAGTGTTCTGCGCTCTTTTCTGGGACCTTTTGTCCTGCTTCGGGCTTCTCGGGCCCGTTTTCTCGCGAGTCATTTCCCTGTCGGAAGGTCTTGCGCTGATCGCTTCGGCCGGATTCGCTTTCCTCTCCGCTCAGCTTTCTACGCGTTGCGTACTCTTCGGCTAGCTCAGCGGCCCTTTCGACAGAGTCGACTCCCACCCTGTCCTGCACCCAGAGCTTGACTGACTGCGGAATGCTACGAAAGAACTGTTCGAGGCACACACACTCGACTACCTTGTCTCGGCTTTCGTACACTTCCTCGCTCTTCAACCATTCTATCAGGTTGGTTTTAAGCCCGTACGCGAATTCCGAGTAGCCCTCGCTGCTCTTTTTGGATGCGTTTCTAAACCTTTGACGGAACGCCTCGGCAGAAAGGCGGTACCGCTTCAAAAGGCTGGACTTCACCTTGTCGTAGTCGTCCGCGTCTCCAGCACTAAGGCGCGCGACAACCTCTGCAGCCTCACAGGGCAACAGAGTCAAAAGCCGTTGCGGCCACGTTTCTGGGGCGAAGCTCAACTTCTCACATGTCCTCTCAAAGTTAACTAAGAATAGGCCCACGTCTTCCCCAACTTTAAACGGCTGCATGAGCTTCTTCATTTGATACGACTCGGTCTCACTTGCTCGTACCGGAGCCCCAACTCTACTGTTCTGCGAGTTTAATCGCTGTTGTTCAATTTCGAGCTCTAGCCTTCTCAGCGCTCGCTCCTCACTCGCTGCAGTCTGCGCTCGTTCCTCTCTAGCTGCAGCCTGTTCCTCTTTCGCTGCAGCCTGTTCTCGTTCCTCTCTTGCTGCAGCTTCACTCTTAGCGTTCTGAAGCAGTTCCCACGTAATTTTAATTTCCTCTGCTTCCGCGCTCTCTGAAATCGCTTTACTGATCTCCGATTTCTTCATCTTTTGCTCCACCTCCACACCCAATTCTTCACATAAACAGAGTAAATCTGTTCTCAGTAACCTCATCAGATCCATGATCGCTGCTCTTTAGCTTTGGCTTTGCTATAAAACTTGTCGCGAGGTTGTACACAAACCTAGCGCACGAGTCAAACACTAAGGATTCCCAGCAGTTCAAAATTAATTACCCATAATCTGAAGCCTGGCGAATCTCAAAGCAAAGTCCAAACGCTCACCCGCAGATGTAGCACGATGTCGCATGGTCCGATCCCAACCGCTGCCAACCAGTTGTTCGAGGCGGGGCTTAGGCCGCACGTCCGGGAGCTTCCTGGCTCGTGACGACGACCATTCCCCGAAGTGAAGAACCCAGGGGTCCAGTGGAGGTGGGAGAATTGGTAACGTAACGAACGGTTTAATTACATGGTAGCGATACAGTCGTCAAATCCAAGAGAACAAATGGAGCTCTCACGCCCCGCCTTATATAGGGGTCCGTTTTCTCCCTCTCTCTCCGCCAGGGCAGCAGGTGCGACAGCCACGTGCTTTGCAGCTGGGTCCGTCGCGACGTAGTACAGAAATGAGTCATAGCCAAGGTTCTCCGCAGTTAGGCCAGGCCTCTCTCCCCTTCCGGAGCGCACGAACCCACACGCACACACACACACGTCCCGTTGACGTCACGGACGCGTTGAGACACGTTTTGGGCAGCCTTCGACAGGTGGGCGTCAGTCCTGAACACGTCGGGACTCGTTTTGGGACTCGTTTCCGCAGCGTTGAAACTCGGAAGAAGGTTGCCGAAGGTTCCATTCTTAACAACATCTTCTCGAAGGTCGAAGAGACGGCACGCCAGGTCGACGTAGAAATCACTACGCCACGAATGGTTGGACGGCAAGTTCACAGGTCCAACGTCGTGGGAACAGCAGAAGAGCACTACCGCCGGAGCATCTTTATTCCGTACTTAGATTCCCTGCTGTCAGCCCTCGAAGAAAAGTTCGGGGAAAATAAAACACCCGCGTTCGCTTTGCTCTTGCTGCACCCAAGGTCCCTGAAGCAGCTTTCTGAAGATGATGTCAGGGTCAAACTTTGCCAGCCAGTTGCAGAGCATTTTGATTTTGACAACTTCGAATCTGAAGTTGAACTGTGGCGTAGGTCGTGGAGGAATAGCGACTTCGATGGGGACCTCATGAGCCTCCTCGCGTTTGCTGAGGGGATTTATCCTGCCATGAGCCGTGCCCTGCAAACGGCAATAACGTTCCCCGCAACGACGTGCTGTCCCGAGCGTTCGTTCAGTACAATGCGACGTGTAAAAACGTGGCTCCGCTCTACGATGTCGGATGACCGACTGTCCGGTCTCTGCATGATATCCCTTCATCGGGAAAAAATCGAAAAGACAGGACAGAGAAAGTTTGCGGAGAGAGTGGTTGATGAGTTTGCGATGCGTGCGCCTAGACGGATGCTCCTTGTCTTTCGTGATTGAAGTCCTTCAAACAGCCGTGTCCGACTGTGCCGAGGCAAGCTAAGGGAACCCGCGTCCAGGAAATACGGAAAATTACCATGGAATCTAACCCTCCGATGGTAGTCCGCCCTGCTAGCTTTCCAACACAGCCAACGCAGCTTTCAGATATCTTTCACAGACCACAACCCGGGAAACGCTTCGAATTAATATTACGACGAAGACGATTTTATGCAGAAAATTAGAGTTGTAAATTTGAACATAGGCCAACTTGGGGTAGCTTTTAGAAACTTGTATAAACAACAAATACTGCTAAATATGGAAATAAAAGGGTATTGTGCATTGCTGCGACAATTTATTATGTCGCGTGACTTACATACACTGTATTGCTATTTTATTGTGTACAGTACATATGATGCCAAAACTTCTATATAAAATCTTTGTGTTTTTTTTTATCTCTGAGATAATTATAAACTAAGTGGGACTGTTTTGCTGTTTTGCCGCGTCATGGACTATATTCCTTACTTTTTTTCAGTGTGTGTACATATCTATAGAAGTGTTTTTTTCTTACGTTGAAATTACTGATGCATTGTACTTTTTAAAGTAATTGTTTAATAAAAAATATTATGTGCATCTTGCAAGCTGTATTTAGCTTTTTCGTATTTTACTGTTAAACGACCCCCTCTCCCCCCCCCTCCCCCTTGAGCCGTCAGTTTGCCCCCCCCCAAGACAAAATCCTGCCGACGCCCATGGTCGTCGGTCTTTAAGGCTGTTGTTGGCGCCTACACTATTATGCGGTCTTTAAGCTGCAGCGTTGTATAGGCCTCACCCCTCTATAAACGGCTCTTTTCATGAAAAAGCTGGCACATAAATCGCATCTATGAATAAGTCGCACATAGTTGCGGAGTACTGATGCGAACGACATGGCACGCAGAGTCGCTGCAGTCACGACCCTAGCACCATCAGCGAAGACACGTGCGAGCACTGGCGTCGCCGCGGTCGTCGTTTTATGATTTATTCGGAGCTCATGTATCTTGTGAAAAGTCTGTTTTTGGCAGTGTGTACTGGGATTATGGAGCATCTGTTCTTTACTCTAGCCATCAAGGTTTATGTTCTCGAGTGATAATAAAAAGTCAGGGTATATGACACTACCGATTGACCTCACAGTGTCGTCACGGTATGAAGCGTGAGAGGGCGAGACCGATACATCTCCCTGGGCCGCTACGCTTCGGACACGTGTCACGTGTCACGGGCCATTTATAACTACAAATACAGCCATACGGCTCAAAAAGCGAACGTGCGATTGTAATTTACTAATATTGTGGATCATATTCAGCCTATTTCTGAACACGACGGGTACATTTTAAATTTCGTTGAAGTGTCTCCTTAAGAGGCGACACTACCAAGAAAAAAAAAATAATTCTGCAAAAAATATTATTTTTAAAAATGCCATGATTACATCCACAAACACCTAGAGAGTATTCCCAGTAAGTTTCATTTGTTTACACTATATAGTTAGTATTTTTTAAAGTATTTTGGTCCACCGATGCTAAATAAAAGGTAGAGGTTCACACCTTTGAAACACGTTTTTCTCCGTTTCACTTTTTGGCGTACATTTCAATTTAGGAAAACTATCGTTTAGTAATGGGGCAAAAGCAAGGGTTCACTCATTGTATTTTCTAACTGGAATTTAATGAGCAATGCAACTATGGCATTGCTTTCTTACTTTGTGGATGTCTTTTATAAAAGTTGTTAAGATTTGGTGGACGGCAAAAAAGGTAAAATATATTTTTGATTTTTCAGCGCGATGTTAGCATGAAATAAATTACTTTTTGGAAATTCTTGTTTTCACAGTTGCACTCTCCAGACATTCTGCTGCATATCTAGCAAACAAATGTGGGGTACTACATTAGATATTTAACGATGGCTTTCCTAAACAATGTCAGTGTGCTCCTGATGAAAACAATTTTATTTGTTTTCACAATCTATGTACACAGATGAAACTTTGCATTGCATTCTATCTCACAACTGCCAGTATCAACTGTAAACGTCATTCATATTAAGCTAAACGCTGAACAGTTGACCCTCTTGGGCACTGTCCTCTTTAAGGTCAATAACTATAAAATAAGCATACATAAATAGGTTGCATAAAACGCGCCAACGGATATTATTAAAAAAAATGCCACTCATACACCGAAAAATAGTACTTTCGCTGCTGACAATACGCGGTACGGTAAAAACCAGCTAAGACTGGCGACACTTACCATTGTCTCTTATAATGAGGAAGGAGGTAGGGAATCTCGTGTGAATGAGAAAAATGTTTTTCTTACGTTTCGCAAAACCAAAAACAAAAAAAAAAACATAAAAGAAACGAGCAAATTATTAATTATATGTATGAACAGCGTGACTTTGGTCTGCCAGGGTTGGGCAACACTGTGGCACGGGGTAAACTAGAAACGTAACCAGTGCACTACGACTACTAGCCCGGGGTCTTTAACGTGCACCACGCAGTGGTGACTGCATGAATGCACGCGAGTTCGGTGCTCATTGAAACGGGCGGGGGCGTGGCAGCTTGTTCTGGCTGGGATATAGAAAAACGCTTTATGATTTTCTTCTTTTTTTTTTCTTTTGCG
>JABSTQ010006037.1:0-25946 GCA_013358835.2 Ixodes persulcatus | reverse complement strand
GATGATCGAGCAAGTCCGTAGCTTTCGCCGCCCCAGTCGTCTGCAGACGCCTTCATTTTCGCAATTCGTACTCAGAAAAGAATTGCCAAAAATTGGTGCCGCGATGAATTCACCCCATGGTGATTAATGCATAGCATACCACTGCCGATCGCAAGAATTTGTGCCCGCGAAATAATTTTTGACGCCGGCACTTATTCCTCGCGAAATGTCGAGCTCTAAAGATCATTCGCTGTACACGTGTTTGTATGATCCAACGCACGTGTAACGAATTTCACACCTCCAGAAACACTCAGGCTGCTTTCAATGGTGAAGCATTTATTCTCTTCTTACTGGTGTTTTTTTTTAGAGGCTATCAGGTATTTATTACAAGCTTCTAGGGAAATGTACAAGCATGTCCTCAATTAAGGTAGTGTCTCGCCAGTTTTTGGTATCTATATTTTGTTCAGTGTAAGTATATAGTGTTAGACATACCTCACCCCATCCCTGTTTTTCCTGTGGTACTCCCTTCAGCGAATGGTGTAAGTTGTAATTGTTTTTAGTTGTTGCATGATTGTAGTAAGGTGGTGAGCTGGTACTAATTGGTACACCTTGAAAAATAGTTTGCAAAAAGCCAAGGAGACAGGGAAATTAACACGTAGACCTCATGCGAGCGCAGACTGAACTCGCATAAATCAGAGAAGGGAGAAATAATGTATGCGGAAGGAGCTCGAGCACAGGCCCAAGTGGAACGCGCTGATTTACCTGTTAGCAAGAGCAGATTTAAAAAACATAATTTTTATGTCAGTTAAGGTAACAGATGGATGGCTAATACATAAAAACAGCTCAATCTCTCTCTAAAATCTATGATGGATTGTCACCTACCTATGCACTGTTTACACTGCTCGTGTATGTCATCCTTAGGAAACACGTGAATAATTAGCAGATACTATAAAAAAGCATACAAGAGAATTATTTTAGGCCTTTATTATTCTTAGTATGGGCGAACAATGTGTCTGCACATCCGTCTGTTACCTAAGCTGCCGAGGAAATTGTTTTTACAGTCTTATGCCTATGGGTGAATTAGCACATTCCACTTGGGCCTGTTCGAAATTTTGCGAAAGCTCCTTCCGCATTCTTTATTTTTTTCTTTTCCAATTTATTTGTGTTGGGAGTTTGCACTGGTATGTAGTGTATGTATGCATCTCCTTTATTCCTTGGTTTTTGTGCGCTATATTTCAAGATGTTCAATCAGAATGAACTCACCACCTTCCTGCATGAGAAGGCTGTTGTTAATTCTAGAGTGCCTGTAAAACAATCTACCTGACATCTTTGCCTCACGCCCCAGTTACTGAAGCTCACATTCTCCGAGCACAGCCTTTCTGATTTCTCTCATCCTCTGATATATTTTCTTTTGTGTTCAATAGATCGAGTTGCCATTGTGCACCAGTCTGCGTCCTACGTGTTCCTGTCCTTTTGTCCTCGTCTTTTTGTGCACTTTTTTTCAAGTTGGTCCATGATATTTTTTATCATATATTCTAATCTGTGTTTTCGTCTTTATACTTACTGCAGCTTTTCCCAATTAGACGTTGGCATTCACTTTCGCCATCCTGATGTGAGTGACCTGAGACGACACAGAATGTCAGTCTTCTCTGCTGAAGTCCTGGCTTCATGGAAGACTGCCAAGACTGTTCATGGTAAGGTGCTCTATATATTGAGCAATATAATAGCAACTTATTGCTGCTAGGATTGTTTTTAACACAGACAGTATTTATGGGCTGGCCTTTAGCAGTTCTGATGCCACTCACGTGGAATGAAAGCCTGTAAGGGAATTGCGCATTTCATTCGTAAGCGGAATTATGAGTTTACAACAGTAGTGCGTTGCGTTGCCTTGCGTTGGGGGATCGGTGGCCGACTGGGCTAGCGCACACCAACTCGGAGCATGTGGAGCGAAAGCTTGCGCTGCAGAACGCAAGGATCCTGGGTTCAATCTCCACCCCTGCCCATTTTGATCTGAATGAGCATCGTACCGGCGTGCGATCATGTATCACTACTGCGTGGTGCAGGTTGAAGACCCCAGGCTAGCAGTCATACTGCACTGGCTAAATTGCTCATCTACAGCGAGCAACTCATCACAACTTTGAAATGGCTGACCAACTACACGCTGTATAAATATCCACAGAACCCCAACAGAAGTGCGTCACTACTAGCATCCAGTATTGCTGTGTGTGTTGTATTTGTATTTTGTATTTGTTTATTTAGTGTTCCCAATAATGGCTGAAGCCTTCCCATTGGTGCGCTTGTTAGTAGCAACACACCAACACGAACGAACGGCGAGAGTGGTGAACAGTGCCACTCTTGCCGCTCGCCACCGCGCCGACTGGTTTTCGGAGAACTTTGCAGTATTGGTCTCTGTGGTATTTGGTCATATATCGCACATGGACACAACCAGGGCGCTGTACCTACAATTCAACACTTGCAAGACTTGCGTGAATACACCCTGTAGGTGCTTGCACTTTCAGAGTCATTTTAATGTTGCAGAAATGATAGAATGGATGCTTGGGCGAGTTGGTGAACCGTATTCTACGGTGACAGCGCAGAGAAACAATCGCACTCCAGATACTCGGGAAGACAAGCACACGTGCTGAACTTAAAACTTTCGTGTATTCGACTACTTTGTTCTTCTCTTCAACGTCTGGATTGACTTTTCAGAACGTGATAAGGAGAAGAAATAGCACAAAATACAAGAAAAAGCGAAGAACAGCACAAAAAAAAAGAAACGAAAAAAAAAAACTAAAATAGGAAGCCTTTACAAGTCATCCCTCTCCCTCACTGCTATCCTTAAGATAGAAATTGGTGCTTTTTGGTCGACAGCACTATAGAAGGACTACTTACACACTTGTTCTTCAGATGCTCTATTCTTTGCGCTTCCATTATTTCTCTTGTCAATGTGTCTCGACTCTTACCTATTACGGAACAAGTTTCAAAATGTGCTACACAACCACAGTCCGGACAGTGGGTTCCCAAATGTCCAGCGGCGACTCAGTGGGTGTTATAAAAATGCTCCTTTAAACGATGATTTAAACACCTGCCAGTCTGGTCTACATAAGTGCAGTGGTAAGGAGCATGTAGGCCAGACTGGCGGGTGTTTGAATGATTGTTTAAGGGAGCATTTTTATAATACCCATCGAGTTGTCGCTGGACATTTGGGAATCTACTGTCCGGATTGTGGTTGTGTAGCACATTTTGAAACTTGTTCCGTAATAGATAGGGTTTGAGACACACTGACAAGAGAAATAATGAAAGCGCAAAGAATAGAGCATCTGAAGGACAAGTGTGCAAGTAGTCCTTCTATAGCGCTGTCGACCAAAGAGCTCCAATTTCTATCTAAACGATAGCGGTGAGGGAGAGGGATGAATTGTAAGGGTTTTCTTTTTCGTTTTTTACTTTTTTCTTTTGTCTTTTACTTTTCTCTTCTCTTGTCTTTCGCTTTTTTTCTTGTATTTCGTGCTATTTCTTCTGCTTATCACGATCTGGAATGTCAACCTAGACGTTGAAGAGAAGAATGAAGTAGTCGAATAAACAAGTGTTATAAGTTCAGCGCGTGTGCTTGTCTTTTTGAGTATCTGGTGTGTGATTGTTTCCCTGCACTGTCTCCGTAGATTATGCAAAAATGAATAATGACATTGGCATATTTGTCGTGCCAAAGCCTGTCACACTTGTTCCGAACTCTGATCTCCACGAGATCACAATACCATTGTTTATGTTGTAGTGGCACGGCAGAGTCTATACTTGTTTTGCTCCAGTCTTTGTAAGGGGGACGCTGTAATCCGATTCTACTCAATTATGGTGTACTAGATAGCACTATATTTGCAGAGCTAGTCTTCGGTTTTTGTAGTTCCATCGAAATATATTTCAGCTTTTAAGTTACTTGTTATTTAGCATGTAAATTTACAAGCTTATCTAGATTGAAGGCAGCAAATATCTTGCCAGCACTCATGGTACGTGTTTGAAGTATATTGCGTTAACATAATTGACCCAACCTTTGATTTTTATTTGTCAGTGCCTCAAGCGAATTGTGCATGCTGGGATTGCTTTTGTTTGGTTGTTTCACATGATCTACAGCACATTTTTCACCTTTCTACTGAGTGCAGCCCTCGCCGAACAGAAGCTAGCATCGACTAGGCCAAGGTTCCAGTCCATGGCAGTCTGCAAAGGTTGTTGATGGTAAGCTGCCTTATATATACAGCTGTGTAAGAGCAGCTTGTCCTGGGTGACAATTTAAAATGCATTTTTATGTTTTAGAAAGTGAAATTTGCATGGGCATACTTGCAATGTGAAACCTTACCAAGCCTGTTCTGAACTTTTATCCTCTTGAGATTTCAATACAGCCGTTTGTGCTGCACACACACTGGCTACTTCGGCCAGGTAGAGACTTGATACATATGAAGGTAGACAGGTGAGTATCAACTGCTCAGTGCTGTCCATGGTGACGTTCTCTCCTTATCAGACGACTTACCACACTTGGTTCGCAAGGCATTTGAAAAGGAGAGCAAGTCAGCTGCTGCATGATGCTCCCAGTACTGGGCAGTTGATGATTGCTTGTTCACCTTCGTATAGATCACGACTGTACTTCAAGCTTGGCAAGTGTGACACCTATCTGATTCAGCCTAGCAGTGGTGTGCTGAGCGGTATGTGTAGAGCTAGTTGACTTGTGTACAGACAGTGGCTGTGCAGTATAAAACAGACCCAATTGGGAACTTTAATGCAACCTTCTGTAGTCCCATTGATGATATGATTATGATTACACAACGTTTTATGGCGCAAAGAAAAAAAATAACGCGATGTAATCGGTTTTCTAGACTGCCTGTGCGACCTTCAAGCTTGTCTTTTTACGTTCTGCGCAGTGAAATGCCCTCTATAAGCAATATTTAGGGAATCCTTGAGCTATATGCTGAAAGGAGTGAAAGCAGCAGTCCCGGCCGCATTCTCCCCTCTTCTGTATACTGTGCAAATGCAGACGGACGCGCACTTCGGATGCTTTAAACCTAAGGGCCCCTCATAAAGCACACGGCTTAATAAGCATCAATTATTCTGAAGTGTTCGCGGATTTGGCTTTTAAATGTCATGCACATAGGAAGCACAATGGTGGTGTAAAGTACGCCGAAATCGTAATGGTGCACTTTAAGTAGGGTGGCCGGGACAGTCCCGTTTTTAAGGTCCGCTTCTGCCGTCCCGTCTTTTTGCACCAATGAAGAACCATGTCCCGTTTTTTGTCCCAATAAAGAACCATGTGAGTTAAAGCGAACCGCAACTATGTCTACTCGTTACAAGTATATTTTACAAAAATTACCGTAGGTACTTACAAAAATTTACCAAGAGAGTAAGATTTAGAACTGTTCTTGCCCACAAACACTCATTCTCTCGCGAAGACGCGAGTGTAGAAATATTTCTTGAGCTACCGGATATAGCACTCATGTGTGATTGAACTTCACATATATATGTGGGAAGACTTTTACAACCGAGTCTTGCCGGATAAAGTCCTGCTTAGGAAACTTCGGTTGTCGGCAAAATACTCCCACACCAACAATGGACCCGAAGCAGGACCTTCCAAATGAGTGCATGCAACTGAACCGTGAGTGTGACTGTTCCCTAGGCCCTGAGGCATTAGTGCAATATGGTAACGTTTTGAAATAAGAGCAGTTCTTTCATTAATTTTTTTCGACCAATCTATATCTTTAGTACCCTTTCTTCCACTGGCTGGGATGTCCCGTTTTCTACCTTGAGGAATAGGGTCACCCTAACTTTAAGGTTATATTATACAGGGTATGTTCAGCGAAATGCGGGCCAAATCGTTTGTGCCAAAACTATACATCGCACAAAAAAAAGTCTTGTGTTGTTTTGGTCCTGAGCCAGGGGCCTATTTAGAAAAATTATTACAAAGCAATGTTGCTAATAATGTGTATGTGGGCTGATTCTTGTGTTAATTTTTTTCTTCCAATTACAGCATACACGGAGGGTATCTCCAAGGAGGAGGAGTGGATCCCCGCCCCTGCCCGTTTCGATCTGGATGAGCATCGTACCGGCGTGCGGTTGTGTATCACTACTGCGTGGTGCGCGTTAAAGACCTCAGGCTAGCGGTTGTACCGCGCTGGCTAAATTACTCATCTACAGCTGAGACAGCAGACGCCCACTGAGGCAAACTAACTTCCGACTGCATAAACATACACACAATTTTTTTTTTTTTTGAGAAGGAGTGGGATTATGCAGAGAGGCTAGTGGGTTTTTCTATGGGTACGAAGCTGTCCGAAGTAAGGTCAGAATGGAAAAAGCACCACCAAGTTCCGCCTGGTCCCAAACAGCCACAATAATGAACACGGAATTCAGAAAAATAGTAATACGAAGGACTTACGCAGGCAGCCACACTTTTTGAGTTCGCAATGACATTTGATTATGATCACAAATATTCCTGCTTTGCTCAAGGTCGCCTAGTTTACACACCATATTGGTGATCTTTAGCGCAGCAGGAATATATTTTATCAGAATTAAACGTCATTGTTAACTGAACAAATGTGGCTGTCTGTCTAAGTCCTTCGTGTTTTTATTCTTTTTACTTCTGTGTTCATTATTTCATTTTTTTTTCTCATGATTTAGTCCTTTGTGTTTTTGTTTCTTATGTGTTCATTATGTTATTTTTAACTTTTATGAGGTTTTAGTTAAATATATGATGCCCTCGTCATTTTCTAGTCCGGGAAACAGTGGTGACCTCGTCGTGTTCAAGGAGCAGTAATGACCTTTTCATCTTTTATTGCTTCCGGCGAACAACGGTGTCTGTGTGCGTGTGTGTGTGCGGCGTGTTAATCACACGGGATGATTTGGCGACCGAACGGAAAGACAAGGCCAGCGAGGAGCGACTGGGGGACTTTGAACATCACACGGTGCAAGGAAGGACTTCAACGACGAGGCTAGCAAGCAAGCCCGTGTCAAAACTGCTGTGCTCGACCGGAGAGTTGAATCAGAACTGTGACTCTGTGAGTAGGAATCAACGACTTTGGAACTTTCGTATAGTTTACAGCTTAATTGTTGCCTTCTGTTTGTTTTATTTTAATAGGTGTGTTTGTGCTATTACATTTTGTCTATTTTAATGGTTGTCCGTGCTATATTACAGTTTTGTTTCTTATCATTTTTTCTTGAACGGGGGAAGTACTTGTTTAGAGTTTTGGCGCTTTTATGTATAAAACTTTTTTTGCAAACCATATTCTCGGTCTGCTCCCTCGACAACCAATCCCGCCAAAGGGCTGTGACTTTCCGACGTCGAATGATATGTTACAATGTTTCCTAACTAGCGATCGCCTGCATTCTATCTTTGTAGCATACATATTTGTCAAAATGACAAATTCCGATCCAGGCCAATAAAGATTAGTCAGTGGCCTATTCTGTAGATATATCTACGTAAACACACGTTTGGCAGTGTGGGATAGCAGTAAAATGTATATTTTGTGGATATTCATAGAAATGCATTATATGATCCCATGTCTGGACCTGGAAAGTATGGTACCTGCCCCATGGCAATAATTTTCATGTGAAACTAGAAGGAGCATCACTTGAAAATTGCTTTATATGGGGTGGGTACCCTATTTGCCAGGCCCAAACACGGGATCATATAAAGCAGTCTATATATGCTATATAAGGAATTGGGCAGATATGGGTATATAAGAAATTGGGCAGATATGACTATATCCATCCAGATACGGCCTGATTATGCATATCGGGCCATATCTGCCCAATTCCTTATATATTCATATCTGTATTTTTTAATATAAGTCCATATATGACATTTTTGTAAGGGAACAAGAAACTGCAAAGCAGACGACATCAGTACCCCCCCAAAAAACAGTCAAAATGTCCCTACAAACCAATTTTTTAATCGATTCTCTGTCCATTCAATCTGTTTTATTAGTAAGGATGATACAATGATGGATTGTCAACTGATATCAGAAAAGCTCGCGCCACTTTGGAGTCGAAACGATCGTCTGCTAAAGACGCCGGCTCTCTGCACCCTATGCTCGTTCGTTAGCGGCAGTTGGCGTCGCGACCGCTTGAGCCATCTCTTGTCTCCCGTGCGAAACGGCGCCGTTTTGCTTGAAGACCTTTGGCTTCGCTGCGTTTTCATATGAGCTAAGCCTTTTTCATTCTTTCCTTTTTCCTCGGGTAAGTTCACTCTGTTCAAATTTTACAAAAAACAAATGCATCATCTGTGGGCAACGCTGCAAAGAGTCGTAGCGTGATAGGTTAAGAAACCAAATTTTGCGGTCGATTTAAAGAGCCTGGCCGCTCTTTGAATCACCCAGTAGTCAGTTCGCCTAGTTTGTTCATAGTAAAGAAAGGATAATAGCACTGAAAACAAACAAGGCATGATATGAAGTCAGAAAATAAAATACGCGGATTAAGACAGCACAAGAGAAATGTAAGACTTTTTATTGTGTTCGCAGGAAAAATAAACCACTTTAGCGAATGCGACACTTTTTGCATTGCAGAAAAAATGTGTTTTCAAGATTAAGTGATAAAGTGAGTTTTTTCGCAGCTGTAATTAAACAAAATATGAAAGCGAATTTAATTTGGTTGAAAAACATTCATGGGAGAGCTCCCTCAATACGTTGTAAATAAATTGTTGCATTTGATGATCAAATTATATTGACACCTTAAGGGGACACTCTAATGACATTCCAGCTTCATACCTTATTATGTTATGACCTCATTAGTGGTTTGGGATACTCTGGCAGCGAGTACTAACGAGCAAATATTAGCGCATCATATTTTAAGTCGATGAGGCAAAAACTGCTCAACGTCTGGTTGCTACACAGTGTGTTGACAACGCGCGACCAGTAACATCACCGGTAAGCAATTTTTGATTGTCAGTCAAAAAAAGCCGTCAAAATGTGTTTTATTTTAGTAATAATAATGATGTTTATTTTATTTCCGACAAAACACGAATGACGGAGGGAGACCGAGGAAAAAAGCAGCATCATGCAGCTTGACGGGCCCTTCTACATATGGCAGCAGTGGCACAAGTAATCCAAAAAGAAAACCAAGAGACAAGCTAACCATTTCAGGCATGACAACGGGACAATATTACAAAAAAGGTGCGACTATATAAGAGGCTGACAAAAACAAAGTACATAAGTACATGCAAGCACAGCATTATTCAATTTAGCAAAAATTAATGTTTCTAGTGCAGGATAAATAACGGCTATTGCTACACAAACCGTCATCATTCTTTCAAGAAAGTTGAACATGGTTAAAATTCGCGCACAAAAAGACAAGGACAAACAAGGAAGGAACACAGAACACAGACAGGCGCGCACTCACAACTCTGTAATATTAATTGAAGAGAAGAAAGATGAAGCACGATTTTTACAGGGGAGAACGGCACCAGGAGGTGAACAGTTCAGTCACCGTCAAATGTTCCCAAGAAGGCAACTTCTTTTTCGCTTAAAGCTACCGACGGCTGACTAACGCAGCGATCGGCCAGGCTCAAGATGGTGAACGCCTCGAGCACCTCGCGCGTTTGTTTTTCTTTAAAGCGGCCAATGATTGATGTTTTATCCAAAGATGGTGTGCACGTACAGCTCTTACAATGCACCGAAAGGTGACCTCCTACAGTGGATGTTAAAGAAAGTTTGTGCTCTCGGAGCCGGTCATTTAGACACCGTCAGGTTTGTCCTACATAGCATCTTCCACAGGAAAGAGGAATGCTATATACAACGCCCGATGAACAGGGAACAAAAGGCCGCACATGTTTTTTGTGGCACGTGTTTTTCGATAAATTTTCCGCTTTTCGACGAACCTTAGAACATATTTGTCGCATTTTTTTAGGGGCTGATAGTACTACAGGGACACCATATCTACTGGCCACTTGTTTTAGATTATGCGATATTTTGTGTAGGTATGGCATAACCACCACCCGGTTTTTGTCAACGGGGCGCTTAGTTTTTTCACCACCTTTTACATTCTTTACCAGCATACCTATCACTTCCATTAAGACCTGATTAGGGAACCCTAATCAGGTACGCTGGTAAAGAATGTAAAAGGTGGTGAAAAAACTAAGCACCCCGTTGACAAAAACCGGGTGGTGGTTATGCCATACCTACACAAAATATCGCATAATCTAAAACAAGTGGCAAGTAGATATGGTGTCCCTGTATTACTATCAGCCCCTAAAAAAATGCGACAAATATGTTCTAAGGTTCGTCAAAAAGCGGAAAATTTATCGAAAAACACGTGCCACAAAAATCATGTGCGGCCTTTTGTTCCCTGTTCATCGGGCTTTGTATATAGCATTCTTCTTTCCTGTGGAAGTTGCTATGTAGGACAAACCGGACGGTGTCTAAATGACCGGCTCCGAGAGCACAAACTTTCTTTAACATCCACTGTAGGAGGTCACCTTTCGGTGCATTGTAAGACCTGTACGTGCACACCATCTTTGGATAAAACATCAATCATTGGCCGCTTTAAAAAAACAAACGCGCTAGGTGCTCGAGGCGTTCACCATCTTGAGCCTGGCCGATCGCTGCGTTAGTCAGCCGTCGGTAGCTTTAAGCGAAAAAGAAGTTGCCTTCTTGCGAACATTTGACGGTGACTGAACTGTTCACCCCCTGGTGCCGTTCTCCCCTGTAAAAATCGTGCTTCACCTTTCTTCTCTTCAATTAATATTACAGAGTTGTGAGTGCGCGCCTGTCTGTGTTCTGTGTTCTTCCTTGTTTGTCCTTGTCTTTTTGTGCGCGAATTTTAACCATGTTCAACATTTACCAACTCGCCCAGCTTACCACTCTACTTCAAGAAAGTGTTTTTATTCAACGGGAAAGATGAAACGTCGAGAAAACAAGCCTTCAAACCTGCAGAAGCAAGGGGTAAGAACCAAGACACGCGCACCACCCAGCGGGAAAACCAGCCGAACCAGCCGACGCGCACGCGCACTAGCGCTGCTAGAACATCGGGCTGATATGATCGCCCCCCATGCTGCCCATGCTAGCGCGTGCACGACGTTTATTTCTGCGATTTGAGTCCGCCGTATGCCGTGCGCTGTTCACTCCGTGCAGTACGGTGCCTCCGCGTTTTTGTGTTGGTTTGTGCAGAACTTCCGTGCGCTCCAATGGGTGAATATGAACATGGACGTCTGTACGCGCCATCCCGAGAAACTTCGTACGACTAACGAGACGACCACGTTTTCATCGGGTGCCAGCCAAAGTTCGAAGCTCGATGACGAGCCGAAGGTAGAGTTAATTAGAATTTAGGACAACCTCGTGTATCTGCATGAGCTATGTATGACCATCAGCTAATCGTATCTCGCCGACAGCGGTTCCCGCTAAAAACAGCAAATTTCAAATGTAGAAGCGGTGTGCATTGAAAACGAAGTTTTATTTCGGTTTGGTTATTCAGAGTGCGCTAGGTTTTTTAATGTGGAAACGGCTTAATTTATTGATCATCCGCTCCCTCCTATGTTTTACGGAAATAAACGCGGAAGGCTGCTGCGAAACGCGAGTGCATCAGATCCGTGGAAGACGGCCGGCGAATGATTATTAAACTCAACATTGGGATCTCTTTTTTTAATTCAAAAACAATAAATATTTTGTAGAACGGAAAGGCTTTAGCAGCGTTTGAATCCGCGCCAAACGGCCCCTAAATTCCTCTGCCGGACGGAGCGAAGTATGTAGTCTGTAGCAGCTAAACGGAAAATAAACTCCCCTTGCCCAGCGCGCGCCCTAGTTTCAAGGAACGCCACACCATGACGCTACGGTCCTGCGCCGGTGGAAGGAACATGGTTAACACGGAGGCGTGTGCTCGTCGGATGCCCCGACGGCCAAGCAGGGGGCGGAGGTGGAGGGGGGGGGGGGGGGGGGGGGGGGGGTGGCTGCTTCTTTTGGCGCCGACGAACATGGCCGCGACTCAATACTCGCACCGCACAACTCGAAAGAGCGCTCAGCGGCGATTGATTGGACATTCATGGTTTCGCAATCACAACCCATAAGAAGTGCTTAGGTGTCCTCGGAATTTTAGCGGACTTTTGTGTGACATTTCGTAGAAAATAATTGCTTATTTTAACTTGTTTGTCCCTGCATTTGCTTCTCTTTTTTTAGAATATGTCGGGGTGAAATTTTCTGCCCCGAATCGCTTCTTTCATAGCACCATGCTAGTTCTTTGACGGGCCGCGCCGAAGTAAACGACGAGCGTCGTTCTACGCCGGCGTGCGTTGGGTTTGCCGATGCCGAGGTAAAAACAGCCCAGGTCCATTGGAAACGCCACTCGCGTTCGGAGACTGAACTTACGACGATGCAAGGTGCCTTAGCGACGAGGTCGACGAGCCGTGCACGTCTTCGGAGCGGCAGCCATGAGCCCAGGATTAGGCAGTACCGCGATACAAATGTATCGCGATAGTATTTCAGAAATACATTTCGTATTTGTATTTCTGTATCGCGATACCTTTTTTTCACCAGTATCTGTATTCCTGTATCAAAATACATTTTGAATGTTCCTTTGTATCGCGATATAATCAGGATGAAATGTATTTCGTTACATTTCTTGAGAACTAACCTCTGCACACCCCCCCCCCCCCAAAAAAAAAAAAAAATACAAATACGAACGCATTTTCTTTTACTTCTGAGGGAACCAGGGTCAAGGAGGTACTGGGGCATATTTACCATGCTGACCAAGGTTCCTTCCAATTTTCCAAACTATTTTTCTATGCGTCCTCTTCTCTCTCCTGAGAAGTGTTGAGTGGTCGCGGACTCGAAACAGGTGGCGTGCCAGGAGTGGAGTCAGAGCACCTTGTGCAGCAGGTCAAAAATTTCTTGAGTCATTGTTTGTTGGCATCCAAAGCCCGCATCTAACCGTTCCTCTTGCCTTAGCGTACACAGAACACCCAGCCGGCAAAGCTGATTCACAGTCCGTTGCAGCACGAGTCTGGCGGTGGTTGACTTAAAATAGTAGAATGACTCACGCAGTAAAGTTCAACACATACTCGAATGCGTCTGCGGCTGCGCCCATAATATTGCACGGCTCATGGGTACGCCATCAGCCGACGGGAAAGTGACCCGCTGCTCTGGTGATCCGAAACCCAGGAAGGAGGTCAGACGTGGCCTCGCTGTGCCGACCCAGACTTCGTACACCTGCGAATCGTTTCGAGCGCGCTGTTTCACGGAGAGCTCGCACCTGTGCAGGTCATATCAGGTCGCATTCCACGAGGTCTCTATTTGGAGTATGCAAGACGAAACTTGAGGACTGCAATCCATGCGTCGGTGGCGGAGAGTCGGCAGGAAGGACCTTCTCAACAGGGATGCCACCGTATCGTTTTTTGAACCGTAACAGAAGATAAGACATGTGTTTCAGGATGCTTCAGGTGGTCCACTATTCTCGAAAATTCCAAATGACACTGCCTGCACGATCTTTAACGAGGTAACCTACAACGAAAGTACGTATTCTCCTTTCATACACAAGCGTGGTAAAGTTTCATGTTTAAGGCCACACCTACAGACAAAGATATACCAGTTTATTTCACCATGACGTCATGTGATAAATGTTAACAGGGCGTCCTTATTGGACAAGGGCATGATGACATTTTGATGGGATTTGGGATGACATAATTTATTTAGAGGTCGAAGCCTTTTCGCATCCCTCGTCAGGCACGACACCGACCGTGGCAAGATGATCTCAAGCTTCTTATTTGTTCAGATGGTCCTACTCGCTGCCGTCGCAACATCGAGGCTTTCGGCGCGATTACCACGAGCAGGACGGAATCACCAATTGACCGAAACATCTTATCTGCGCCGGCGAGCCTGCCTGCTCCGATGATTGAGCCGATGACGCCAGTACCACTTCTCGTTCGTGGCCCGTACTGCAGGTGGCAACAAGCATCGGTGACGTCAAGCTCGATGGAATATAAGCGCCAAGCACCCTCCGGCGAACCAGGGCACGACGCCGACCGTGGCAAGATGATCTCAAGCTTCTTATTTGCACAGATGGTCCTACTCGCTGCCGGTCGCAACATCCGAGGCTTTCGGCGCGATTACCACGAGCAGGACGGAATCACCAACTGACCGCAACATCTTATCTGAGCCGGCGAGCCTGCCTGCTCGATGATTCAGCCGATGACGCCAGTACCACTTCTCGTTCGTGGCCCGTACTGCAGCTGGCAACAAGCATCGGTGACGTCAAGCTCGATGGAATATAAGCGCCAGGCACCCTCCGGCGAACCAGGGCACGACACCGACCGTGGCAAGATGATCTCAAGCTTCTTATTTGTACAGGTTAGTTACCTAAATCACCCTAAGTGCATCAAAAGTAGTAATCGCTGTTTGATAATGGTGTCGTTCCCAAACGACTTTTGTGACTCGCAAAAATGGTTGTCAGTGTACTTTCTGGCGTGTGCTAACATTGTTTTGTCAAACTTGCTTTTGGTACTGTCCGGAGACGTAGAACAGAATCCCGGCCCTCTCACACAGGCCCAGGCAGATTTGCTCACGCCACGGTGTTACAGCTGCAGCATGGTCAAACTGAATTAGTAAGACAAATCGGTGTGCTCACCGAAAAACAAAACAACACGGAACAATCGGTACGCGAACTGAATGCGCGGGTGAGCGAACTCGAGAAAGATTTGCCAAGTACCGGATTAAACCAAGATACCATGCAAAAAGCCGAATCCGAGTTGCCGGCAGCGCAGACCGAGCTAGAACAACTAAAAAAAACACTGTATCGCACAAGAAATCCAGTCACGCAGGTCAAATTTAGTATTCTTTGGGATTCAAGATAAGGAAAACGAAACCTGGTCTGAATCCGAATCACACGTGGTCGAGCTGTGTGCCACTAAACTTCAAGTACACATAAGCCCTGATAACATAGACAGAGCACACCGTATCGGTTCGTTTCGGGCAGGTAGAAATAGGCCAATTATTTTCAAATTTTGTTTTTATAAACACAAAGAAGCGATTTTAGGTTCGAGCTCGAAACTTAAAAACAGTGGCTTTGCAATTAGTGAGGACTATCCTCACCTGTGCAGGTTGCCCGACGGAGACTATTGGAATTCGCCAAAACGAGAGATGCTCGTTACAAACTTCGCGTAGACAAGTTGTACATTGGCGAAAAGTGCTTTGTCTTCAAAGAGAATTTAGACAGAGTGGTTGAAATTGAAAAATAGCAACCCAGAAACCTTGTTTCCCGGCCACGACGTGTACAACAGGTGGATATCAGTGCGGGCTCCCATTTAAATTACGCTACTGCCCCGCTTTTCCCAAACACTTCGCACTTGGTTATTTTTACAAATATTAGAAGTGTACTTTCCAAACGAGAAGAACTGCATTCATTGATTTAATCGGCAAATGCTGACATAGTGCTTCTAACGGAGACTTGGTTACGTCCAGAAATAAAATATATAGAAGTGTCCCAAAAAACATGAATTTCGCACTGTTTAGGTGTGATAGAGACGAAAGAAGGGGTGGTGGCGTTCTTATCGCTGCCAAAAACACAGTATATTGTAATCGGGTAGCAGTGCCGTCATCGTTGGAAATGGTTTGGGTGATTGCATCATCACGATCTCATCAGGTCTTACTAGGAGTTTGCTATAGACCGCCAGATTATTCGCATGAATTTGTTATGGAACTGCATGACGCACCTTTTTTTCTTTCCAAAAAGTTGCCGAGAGCTAGTATGACACTTGTTGGTGATTTCAATTATCCGCATATTGACTGGCTTTCTTTGTCGTCACGATGTGCTACGTCACGTGCATTCATTGACACATGTTTAACCTTCAACTTAGTTCAAATGTTAAACCAACCAACCAGGATTCTAGGTTCTTCTTGCAGCACCTTTGATCTATGCTTATCGTCTCATCCCAGCAACATCAACAGCATCTCCTACCTTCCGGGGCTGAGTGATCACTTAGTAATACAATTTTCGCTGGAACTTCCTACATCCCGAAAGTCTGCATACCATACATACATCATGGATTATAACAAAGCAAACTATCAGGCAATAAACGAGGGCTTAGAATCGTTTTACTGTTCTTTTATGTCCACCTTTGACCAGAATTCAATTAATGAGAACTGGGGCCGCTTTAAAAATATGATGTCTTCACTTTGCAACTCCTACGTACCACGAGTAAGAATACGATCAGATAATGTCAATCCATGGTTCACGAAAGCAATTAGTCGTATGAACAACAAAAATAAACGACTATTTAACAAAGCAAAGTCATCGCCTTCGAATAGCAGCCTTTGGGATAAATATGCAAGTCATGCAAAGATATATAAAAATGCCGCCGCGCAAGCAAAATTAAAGTTTTTCGAACATGACTTGAAAAATATTCTTACAAACAACCCAAAACAATTTTTGGAAAATTATAAACCCGACACGTGCGAACGCATTGGCGTTCGTTGATGACGACGGTGTGAAATTTGAGGATGAAGAGAGCGCACAAAAGCTTAACACGTTTTTTAATTCAGTATTCACACAAGAGGATCTTGACACCATACCTAACCTGAACACGTTGGACCATGCGCCAATGAACCCCATCGATATTTCCTATCCCGGCATCGTGAAAGCAATTGAAAATCTAAAAATTTCATCTAGCGCTGGCGATGATTTGATAAACTCAAAGATTTTGAAGAATACAAAAAAACAGTGGCTCATTACTTGAGCCAAAATATTTAGCCAATCATTAAGTTCGGGGAGGCTACCGAATGACTGGAAAGTAGAAAAAAAAACTGCCGATTCACAAAACGGGGGACCGGAACCAAACAGCCAATTATCGCCCCATATCAATCACCAGTGTCAGCTGCAAGCTTCTCGAGCACATCATATATTCAAACGTAATTAACTACTTGGAATCTAATAACTTGCTATGTTCGAACCAGCATGGGTTCCGCAAAACGTTTTCCAGCTGTTACACTTTACACGTGACCTCTTTTCTAACCTAGATAACAAACTACAAACTGACACGATATTCATCGATTTCTCAAAAGCATTTCATAGGGTACCTCATCAACGCCTCATTAAAAAGCTATCTTACCTTAAACTTTCTCCAAACATAATAGACTGGATCAGAGAGTTCCTCACAAATCGTACGCATTATACACTCATCAATAACAAAATGTCATACAGGTCCTCTGTCACCTCAGGCGTCCCACAGGGAACCGTA
This sequence comes from Ixodes persulcatus, assembly GCA_013358835.2. Lineage (NCBI taxonomy): Eukaryota > Metazoa > Arthropoda > Arachnida > Ixodida > Ixodidae > Ixodes > Ixodes persulcatus. The sequence continues at coordinate 8,782 of JABSTQ010006037.1, read as the reverse complement.
CTAGGCCCATTATTACTCTTAACATACATCAATGACTTAACAAAGCTTCTATCGTCCCCCGCGCGTCTCTTTGCAGACGACTGCGTCATTTACAGAGCCATAAAAAACACCAGATGACCATAGAATACTTCAAAATTACCTCAATATAAATGAACAGTGGTGTTACGATTGGCAGATGAGCCTAAACATGGAAAAGTGCAAGTTACTAACATTCAGTCGTCGAACCACCTCGTCTAATTTTTCTTACCAACTAGGTATCAATAACATTGGCCACTGCTCATCATATAAGTACCTAGGACTTCACCTCACCAGCGATCTCGCATGGAACAACCACGTTAACGAAGTTGTCCTAAAACCGAACCGCACACTTGGATACTTAAAACGTAACCTCAGTCTCTGTTTCTCCCGAAATTAAAAGGCTAGCCTATACAACCCTGGTCCGTTCCCAAATAGAATACGCATCATCGATTTGGTCACCATTTCAAGATTACCTCTCTAACGAACTAGAAAAAATTCAAAAACAGAGCACTAAGGTACATTCACTCCTACTACTCCTCCTACACCAGTATCACTTCACTTCGTAATCGGTCTGATCTCCAAACACTTTCTCTTCGTCGAAGACTCTCCCGACTTGCCCTTCTTCATAAAATATATTATCACAATCCGCAGATGAAAATTGCCCTTCTCAACGTCTCAGATCGAATTTCTGCTAGGGTTGACAATGTGTGTAAAATTAAATTCATCCGCACTTCATCCGTGTTTTTTGCTGATTCCATGCTACCTCTTGCTATTAATGATTGGAATTCATTACTCAACAACATTGTACTAGAAATAACACATCTAAGTTTTGTGAACTTGTCAGTGTTTTTTTGGGATGAAATGAACGAGTTATAAATTTGTATAATGATTTGTTAACTTGTTATTGCCATTTAACACCTGTACTATGTTTTTTTTTGTGATTTTAACTTTTGTGTTTAAACAAGTGTCATTTAACTCACCCACCCTTGTGTAATACCCGGACACGGGTCCTCAAGGTAAATAAATGAAATGAAAAAATGAAAGACAGACAGCATGTCAGAGGAGGGACCGCGGTCAGTCCTTGGTGGAACGTTTTTTTGAGCCCCTTAAAGACTCCTCCTCGTCCGAAATCACTACCTTCAAGGCGAAGTGCCAAGCCCACGGGAAGTAATTTCAGGATCAAAAACTTCCACTTCCAACTTCAAGCTTCATCTCAATTGGCGTCTCAAACAAATTTGAAAATTGTATTGCAGAATTAGTATTTCTGTATTTGTATTTCTGCCCTCCCTAAAATGTATTCCTGTATTTGTATTTCCAAATACTTTTTGCCTCTATTTGAAATGTATTTCCTATACGTATCGCGATAGACATTTACAGATTTATTTCAGTATCAGTATTCTTGCTACTATTTTAATGTATCCCAGTATTTGTATTTCCAAATACATTTTTGAGTATTTCTGCCCAACCCTGCTGATCAGCATGACCCGCAGGAGCTGCGCTCCGATCCCCGAATCATTGATTGTTTCAGACACTGTCAGAGAGCAAATAGGTCTTGGGTCTTTCTGTAACTCGAATCTGCTTCTACTGCAAAAAATAACTAGAATTTTCGGAAAAAAAAAAAAAAAAAAACATTTTCCTCCATTGCCTCCGTTCGATGACGTCTGTTTCAACGCAAATTTCAAATTAGTTAAAAAGATAATTGCAGGGCTGCTTGTAGGTGTAACGTAACTACTCCAAACAAACCGTTGAAAGTGCCATTGTTTTAAACAAAAAAATAAAATTGTATTTCGCTCCGAAACAAAAAAAAAAGACGTTCGTTCAAAATTGGACGTGGTATTTAAACCTCAAAAAATAATCGATATACGAAGCTTGGGCCTCATATTTACCATGATGGAAATTTCTCGAGAATCGTTTTTTCTTAAATATTTGCCACTGCAACTTCCGGTCCTCGAGACGTCTCGAGATGCCTGCTGCCGGCGAAGAATGCATGCGGAATGAAATAATTATGTCTCCGGCAACAGCTTTAGTCATTCGCAAAATGATACAAATCTGATCGTGCTTAAATTAGGAACATGCTATGTCTGATAAAACTAATCAGGTTCATAAAAAAGAAGAATTGTATTAGATCGCGATACGGGATTCTATCTAACAAAACTCATCAGACATATGCAGATCGTCTGCAAAATATAAGAGGACTGCATCGGCGAGAAAGCATCTGCTTATTAAGTCTAGTCTACGATATGAAATCAGCGGCATGCTCTCCTTTTGATATTGCAGAACGACGTTCATCTTAAAGAAATGCAATTAATTTGGCCCGACTATGGACGGTTCAAGACCCCAAAGTTAGTTTGCAGGCTTGCGATATTAAAGTGTTTTTAGTCACTGCTGTTAACAACCATTGTGAGAAAAAAATCGCTGCTTCTTCTGTTTTCAGCAAGAACAAAAATAGCGAAAGAATCAACTCGGTAAGAACATAAGGTAAGTTAAATGTAGAGCGTATTGTTAACGTTGACTAGACACATAAAGTATCGAGTAAATTCGGGACAGGTTCGGCATTCCTTGTCTTGGGTATCTTTTATTCTTTCTATGTCAAGTCGACATCCTGTAAGTTTACATGCGTTGCGAACAGATCGTGAAGCAGCCGCATTCTCTACCGTCATACCTGCCTGAAACGAGCGTTGGCCAGCAGTTCGACGTTGATACACCTCACGTCGTCGTCGTAACTTATCATCATTACGTGATGGAGCTCTGTTTTCACCTTTCTCATTGTTATATAGAAGTCTTTCCGCCAGGCGTACGCACGCTAGCTCGCCCACCTCGGGCGCTCGATCAAAGCTTTTTACGCACTCGTCGCTTCCAAAATACCACAAAAAGCTGTATCTGAGAAAAGAAGTTTTGTCACTGGTCAGAAACTTAATGCAACGAAACCACGTGTAAAACATTACTACAGCTTTTAACGCGACAGCGTTAGGGAGCTCGTGTCGAAGAAAAGCCGGTCTTGATAGAGTAGCAGAAAAACCGGCGTTGGTGGCGTGACGCGAAAAACCTGATTGGTCAATAGGGTGACGTCAGAGTCACATGACCTCGGTTGGGAATTTCAAACGACCCACAACGCTCACGTGAAGAGTGACGTGACGAGTGTAATGAAAGTGATTAAAAACATGACATGTAATGCGAATTAAATCGCCTCATGTTTGAAATCATTTTACTTCTTATAGTAGATAATTTTCCTTAAAAAAAAATTTGAAGAGCTTTAGGCGGGATTCGAACCCACTAGACTTCTGCTGCGAGCTAGACACGCTACTCACTAGGCCATTTCCGCTTTTCTTTTACTGTCTGCTTTGACAAGATTGTACAAAAAATAATCACATTGTTAAAAATTGCATGCAAAACGCGTGGTGTGCTGGCATGAAAGTTAAAATATCTTCACATTCTTCAGAGCGTCAAAAATGGGCACCCAATCAGGAGGGCAGAACAAAATGGCGTACACCGATATTTGTCTCTATAGACTTTTTATAAAATACGATCGTACTGGACGCGCGTTAATATCAGCGTGCTGCAGAACCATTCAACTTCGCCATATTGTATGCAGGCCCAAGAACATGACCAAATCAACATGGATATGATCGTATTTTTCTACAGATAGGAACCTAAGGCCTTGTGGGGTTCAACCGAAGTCTTTTTAAGAGTTCGCTGGAGAGAATCCCAACAAAGTAAGGCATCCCAGGAGTATAAAAATAAATGTTTCAAAGTTTCAGGACTTTTTCCAAATAAATAGGTGAACACCCCAAGGCACGAAAATATTATTATTCTGGTAAAACCAAATTTTTACTAAAATCGTGTTTATGTGCAATTGAAAGAAAAATGTTCTTATGGAAGGAAGGATGGCCATCTTCTTGTCCCTACACGAAACGTCCTGTCCTGGGCCTGCATAGCGCATAAAACGGCACACCGGCTCGGGGAAAGCACTTTCATTATTGCCACGCAATATACGCTTGCGCGTAAAAGTTGTCAATATTTCATAGAGAAACAGAATCAAAAACGACACGCATGTACCATTTCGCTCAGAAAACTACCAATTCTGCAATATTGGCGACAATACGAAAAAAAAAAGAATTTCTTTGGCAGTTTTGTCTGGATAACAGCGCGAATAAAATGATTACCTTTCTCTCTAAGAAACATAAAGCGCGAAAGTGTTAGCTTGTTGAACACATATAATAATTGAAGCCTCCTTTTACTCACGTCACGAAACGGATTAGCGCCATATAATCTTTTCCGCCCGAACCGCCAGATGAGCAGGGCAAAGATGCGATCAAGTCTTTGCAAGTTTACTCCAGCGAATGCCAAAATACGAAAAACGTACCAAAATTTAGCTAATAACAAAATATTGCCACGCGCGTCGGCGAGCAAGCGCGTGCGTGGCCGACTGGTTACCGCGCTTGACTGTCGCGCGGAAGGTGTGTCGGTTCGATTCCACCCAGCGGACTGTCCGTTTATTTATTCTTTCAACTTGGCCTTCTCCTAAGTTCGAGAACATTATCGTCTGATCAAGTTCCGAATGTTCTACGCACCGAAAGTTCTACACCGAATGATCCAGAAACCTACGGGAGCGCCATGAGAGCGCTAAGTTATTAGATTGAATCTGGAATGCTGCACCATCTAGGTACATATCGAAGCGCTTCAAAGTATGAAAAATGGCGAGACATTCACGTTCTGCGACACTGTAGCTGCGCTCGGCAGGAGTTAGTGTGTGGCTCGTGAACGCAACTGGCCGAAGCACACCGCTGTACTCCTGCAGCAAGACAGCACCCAGGCCCCAGTCGCTTGCATCTGTGTGCAGAACGAACGACGTTTTCAAGTCTGGGAGCTGTAAACAAGCGTTTTCAGACACGGCTTTTGAAAGGGCTGCGAATTCGCATTGTTGTTGCTCGACCAAAAACCACTTGACGCATTTTTTTAGCAGGTGATTGAGCGGTTGGAATATCTCGGAACAGTGTGGAATGAAATCCCGGTAGAACACAATCATTCCGAGGTATCTTTGTAGGCTCTTCACGTCATGTGAGCTTGGGTATTCCGTTAGCACGCGCAACTTATCTTCGTTGGGGCGGAGCATGCCGTTATCCACAACGAATCCAAGGAGGTTAATCTTGGGCGCGGCCAACTGGAGCTTTTAGGGATGAATCGTGAGCCCAGCATTACGCATTCGCTCAATTACAATGCGAAGGTGTTCGATATGCTCCTCGATAGTTCTCGAGAAAATAACCACGTCATCCAAGTATGCCATGGCAAATTCGTACTTTGAGTTCCCAAGGACAACATCCATCAGGCGTTGGAAACTGTCTGGAATGTCAGACAAGCCAAGCGGCGGTCGGCTGAACTCGAACAAACCTCTGTGGCAGATGAAGCCGTTTATTTAACGTTTGATGGGTGAATCTCGATCTGAAGAGACCCGCGACTGCAATCCAGCGTTGTAAACACGGTCGAGTTACCGAGCGCGTACATCACGGAGGAAATGCTGGGGAAAGGGTAGCTGTCTCGTACGGACACATCGCTAAGCCGCCAGTAATGCACACAGAGTCTGGCTGTCCCGTCTTTTTTAGGAGCGAGAACAACGGGGAACGCCCATGGGCTTTTTCGACTCATGTACTGAACCGGTGTCGATCATTTCCTCGAGCGCCGCATCTCGGAGTGCTCTTTTGTGGACACTAATGGGTCGAGGGTTGTACCTCCGAGGCGGCGCGTCACCGGTTTCAATGCGATGCCGCAGAATGTCAGTCTTTCCAGGTGTTTGCGTGAACATCGGTGAGAAAGTCTCCCTGACGGCTTGCAGCTCCTGCTTCTGCTTTCTGCTTGCGGGGCACTTTCGCAACGATTCTCGAAGACCGGCAGGCAAGACGTCTGCCACCGTGGTGAAGTGGGCTGCAGTGAGCGGGTTACGGCTGCAGTCCTCCCGTCTGGTAAACGGAGTCCGCTCCAGGTTGTTGTCCCAGCCGGTATCCGCCACCAGAAAAGTCAATTGTCATGCCTTCGGCTGTAATGAAATCTTGGCCCAACATCACGGGCACGAGTCCTGGCATATAAAGAAATCGCTGCCGCCGCTTCTTTCCATTAAACCAAATCTGCAGCCATAAGCCAGCTGCGAACGGGTTTCGCATTCCTGGAGGCTGATATTTTTTTCTTTGCAGAGTTCGAAAACGAAATCTCCTATAAGCGAGACAGCGGCCCCAGAATCTAAACGTGCGGCAATAGGAAAATCGAGCAGTGAAATTGTCATGCGCAGTTCAATGATGTTAGGCTCGGGCTGGATTCGACATACCGACGGAATCTGTGCCGCGGCCTCACTGCTCCCAGCCACTGTGAAGGCCGTCGGCGAGTGGCTGTCTGGTTTCAGCGTCGCCGGCCGTAGTAGTTTTCCTGGTTTTTCTGGTTCCGGCCCTTTGCCGTCGTCTCGTGCCACCTCTTGTTTGTAGTGTCCAGAAGTCTTGGACACTGGCTTTTGTGATGGCCGGGCTGCTATCACTCGTAGCAGCAGTCTGACGACAGTTGCATGCTTAGGACACACGCACCGAGGTGCCCGTCGGACCGCCTCCAGTGATCGGGTAAGGAACCACTATGGGGAGGGCCTCCACCAGGCTTGCCAACGGCAGTTGTGGGGAGGGCTTGTTCCGTTGCGGCGAGGATTAATGCTGCTGGGCTGCGGGTTTCCGACCGCACCATGCCAGTTTTCGCCAGCACTTGCAGGAGCAGACTGATGAAGATGGTTCGCTTGGGTGGGGATCTCCGTTGGGTGGGTGGAGATCCCTCCTGTCGTGGCGCCCCCCCCCCCCCCCCCCCCACCCTCACGGGCTCCGCTGTGACCTCCGGGGACATCTCGGGGAGAGTTAGGCGAATATAGGCCTATCCCGCACGGCAGATCACCGTACATGCCTCCCCAACTCTCCTGGTCGACGTGGTTGGGAAGGGAGGTCTCTTTCGAACAGTCCACTTGCGTGGAGGCCTCGCGGCCCCGCCATGCGCATGCCGGTTCGAGCGCGTACTTGGCTGGTGGTGACAGCTCGTAGTTCCGCTCTGCATGAAGAGCTTCCTCGATGAGGTGGGCGCCCCAAACTAAATCTTCAAGGGTCTCAAAGGTGCGGTTGATCAGGTAGACGTGGTACCTTGGGTGAAACTGTCTTCTGACCCAAGCCTACTCTTTCCGACTCCGGCGAATTCGGATCCGCCCTCTTGAAGAGCTCTTGCATGACCCGAACGTACCGGACCAGACTTTCTTCCGGGTGCTGCGTCCTTGCCTCGAGCTCTCGGGAAATCTGTGTTGCGTAGCCCGCAGGCGGGAACTCTTTTCGAAGCCTTGTCTGGAAGTCCGCCAGGCTGGTGAAGGGGGTCTGTGACCCCAACGAGCACCTTGCGCTGGCTTGCAACGCCAGCGGGACAATCCGCTCCACGATAAAGGCTTTCGAGGCACCGGAGGCAAGGTGGTACGTCTGCAGCTCGCCCAGGAAGTCTGCCACGGACTTGACGTCGTCGTACCCCGTGTAGTCTGGAACAGTCAAGTGTGGTCGGGGCTATCGTGGTGGGGTCTCCTGCTGGCCAGGCTTTGGGCCAGGCGCTGCATCACGAAGTCGCACATCTTCGTGACGACCTTCGTGAGCCGGTTCATTTGTGCCGCTGAGGCTATCGCGGCTTACTGCTCCCGTGTGAACGTGCCTGCGAGCACAGAAAATGAAACGCCCCCTAAAACGCAACAAAAACGCAACAAAATAAAACAAAGGAAATGCTCCCAGGAAACCAAAACAAGGGCGAAAAACGATTGCCGTGGTCTGAAAACAAACGGTCAGACACATCCCAAGACAACAAACACGGACGTGACGGAAGCACGGAACGACGGTAGGAAACACGGGGAATAGGAAAAAGGCTTACCGAAAGAATAAACAAGCCCCGTGAAATTCCTGCGAGTGGGTAGCATACCACGCTAGGGCGCCATTGTGGTCAGTTTCCCTTGCTGCATAACCGACGCGCAGGAATCACACGGAGCCAACAGTTTCAACAACAAGAAACTACATTTAATTGGACATGGACAAGACTATTAACATTGTTATGAGCGGCGCCTGAGTCCAGGCAGCGACTCCTTATGCGCTGCGTCTGATCTGCCTTATAAAGGCGGCGCATCTAATGGACGCGTGGCTGGCGTGACGTCGCCGCCACGCGGGAAAAAGTTCGGCACCTTTGCCTCGCAGTCGGGCAACTTGGCTGGGAAACCGCCAGGGTGCCCACAAGATAGACATCTCCCACCCTCCCCATTGGCCAGCCTTCTCGTGCGTTTATTTAACTTCCGCCGTCCAAAAGGCGATACACCTTTTGTAATACTGTATTGGAGTGGAGCACCCAGATATTTGGGCGGCGTGGACATAAAACTTAAATTTTGGAAAACGTCGGGTTTCTTGGACCATGTTCCGTGCAAAAGGCCACAACACGTCTGCTAGTTAACTGCCACTTTTGTCGGTTCTCAAGACAATTTCACATCTAGCGCAGCTTCGGCAATACTACTCTTATATGTATAAAATATATCAATATCGTCTGCACACAACAGATGTTTGACCTTCAAATCATGAAGTGAAAACTCTCTAATCTTCCTACTTGTTCATTACATTTCTACAAAACGGCACTAAATAAATACTAAATAACAATAACAATAAAGGGTATCCTTGTTTAACTGGTGAGCTACCACTAACACGGGTGGTTGGCTCACCGTTAATTGTACGCTATG
>JABSTQ010006036.1:0-95772 GCA_013358835.2 Ixodes persulcatus | reverse complement strand
TCGGCGTTTTTCGGCTTGTCGGCGCTGTTCGTGACGTCGCGGTGTCTCTGAGGGGGAATGTGGTCGAAGTGCGTCGCATCGGGCTACCGGTCGTATGGGACATTTTAGCGTCTGCTTTGGCGTTTCCGGGTTGTCGGCGCAGTTTCTTGACGTCGCGTCTCTCTGAGGGGAATGTCGTCGAAGTGCTCGCGTCGGCTACCGGTCGTAGGGGACATTTTACGTCTGCTTTGGCGTTTTCGGGTTGTCGGCGCTGTTTCTTGACGTCGCGTCTCTCCGAGGGGAATTTCGTCGAAGTGCTCGCGTCGGCTATCGGTCGTAGGGGACATTTTAGCGTCCGCTTTGGCTTTTTCGGGTTCTCGGCGCTGTTGCTTGACGTCGCGTCTCTCTGAGGGGAATGTCGTCGAAGTGCTCGCGTCGGCTACCGGTCGTAGGGGACATATTAGCGTCTGCTTTGGCGTTTTCGGGTTGTCGGCACTGTTTCTTGACGTCGCGTCTCTCTGAGGGGAATGTCGTCGAAGTGCTCGCGTCGGCTACCGGTTGTAGGGGACATTTTAGTGTCTGCTTTGGTGTTTTCGGGTTGTCGGCGCTGTTTCTTTACGTCGCGTCTCTCTGAGGGGAATGTCGTCGAAGTGCTCGCGTCGGCTACCGGTCGTAGGGGACATTTTAGCGTCTGCTTTGGCGTTTTCGGGTTGTCGGCGCTGTTTCTTGACGTCGCGTCTCTCCGAGGGGAATTTCGTTGAAGTGTTCGCGTCGGCTACCGGTCGCTAACCCGTCAGGGACTAGGTCCCCTTGTGAGGATAGACGGGAGCCTGACGTCTCGGGCCTACGCAGAGATCATTGATCAAGTCCTGCTCCCGTATATCCTCGGAGGACCTTTCCCTGACGGGTGCTTCACCTTTCAGCAGGACCGGAGCCCCATACATACGTCTCGGGTTGTTCGAGAACCTTTGGAGGACAGATGTATAATGGAGCTGGACTGGCCGCCTAAAGGGGCCGACATTAACCCCATAAAAAATCTCTGGGGAATAATGAAAAAAGAAATGGCCAATCAGACCTTCCACAGCGCCAGCGCGGACTGTCTTAGGAAGCTGTGCTGCGTGAGTGGGAACACTTAAAATCCATAACAATAGCGGACGCTCTTTACGCGTCGATGCCACAGAGGATGTCCGAGGTCGTCTCCGCCCGAGGCGAGTTGACTCGCTACTAGAGGGCAGCATTCGGGCGCGATCCCTAAATTGTAGGGGGGAACTCGCCTTACATTGGCGTTTTGTATAACATTCTATTTATGGACGCCGCTCCCACTGTATGGTGAAGAAGTTGTGAATTCTTTTTTTTTTTTTTTTGCTCCTGGACGTCGTTGAGGCTGGCTGTCTTGAATTTTGTTGTCTTTTCGAGGATGCAAATTGTAATTGACGACTTCAAATTATTTTCGTTGTGCACTTGTTTCATTTATTGACGCTGCTGACGATGTATGGGCAGTCGATTGTGTATTTAATGTATTCCTTGGCGTCACCGACGTTACAAGAGCTGAAAGGGGAGGTGGGGGTACCACGTTTTGTTGTAATTGGTTATTGTATTGCATTTGTTTTTCTTCTTTTCTGTAAATAAAGAGTTATCCTCTTTATTTGTCCTTCTTTCTTGGACTTACCACCGACTCACAATCCGACGATGGCTACCGCCGCATCACCTGTGCCGTGCACCTCCAAACCCTCGTATTATCCTCAACAGGCAAAGCAAATTACTATGCATGTTTTAGGGGCTTTGATGAAGGAATCGGAAAACTCTGGGGCACGAGGAGCATCATTCAAAATACGTTAGAGCTAACAGGTGTGCGTAGACCAGGGGCGGATCCAAGGGGGGGGGGGGGGCGACGGGAGCGGCCGCCCCCCCCCCCCCCCCCCTACAAAATCGACCCCCACCTTCCCCCCTTCTCGGTGGGCAATTTGACATGGGTGGACCTCCCGGTGCATAAGAAAGAATGGGAGAATAGTATCCTTACAAATTGTCCGCCCCCTCCCCCCCCCCCCCCCTTAAAACGGAGTTCTGGATCCTCCTATGGCGTAGACGCTGCAATTCCAAGACTGTGTGTGCGGGTTGCGCAAGCAGACGACAACGCGCGGAGAAAAACAATTTCGGGGACTGAAGTTGACTAACCTTGACGTCTGGGATAATTGGTATTTTATGGCTAAAAAATTAAAAACTGCTCAAAGACACGGAAAATAACGAGAAGGTAGACGAACAACAGCGCTGACATACAACTAAAGTTTATTTGTGGAATCATCGAGTGTAAATAATGCAACGTCAACAAGAAAAATAGCGCAAAAAGTGTCGGTGCGCTGTTTTAAATTTTTTTTTTTTTTAATATAGGGGAGGCCTTCCTTATCGGTATAGGACATTTGTAGCTTCCATGACGGTGCACGCAACTTCTGAGAGGGACCAAAATAAAGAGCACGGGAGTTGAAACAGTTATGTATTTGTATTTAGCCACGCACTCTGCGCTAATACGGGATCAGCTTTGTATCTAGTGTATTTAATGACGCTGCTAACTACTGCGTGAGTGAGACATGCAGTTTCACGTGTGTGTTTATTATGTAAAGGAACCATGTGCCGATCTACCCGTGCATTTGTTTTTCACGTTTATTAAATAAATTTTACGAGCGTTTCTAAACCTGTCTCGCAATATCTTTGCGTTCTTACATTTCACATGTTTTGTCGGAGGGACAAGGCTGCCAGCCGAACGCAAACACAATGGCGGGGAACACAGACAGCACGAGCACGTTGACGACATTCGCTTAGGAGGGAAAAGATGTCAAGATATACAGCGCCAGCAACCCGAAAACGCCGAAGCGGACTTCACGAAGACCACTTCGACCGCTAGGCAATGCGAGCACTTCGACGACATTCACCTCGGAGGTAAAGCGACGTCAAGAAACACACCGACGAGCCGAAAACGCCGAAGCAGACGTGACGAAGACCGCTATGACCTATAGCCGTCGCGAGCACTTCAACGGCATTCCACTTGGAGAGACGCGACGTAAGCAAACATAGCACCGACAAGCCGGAAACTCCGAAGTGGACGCCAAAAAGTCCCCTACGACCACTAGCCGACGCCAGCATTGATGGCATTCCCCTCGGAGATACGCGACATCAAGAAACACCGCCGATTAGCTGAAAACGTCGAAGCAGACAGCAAAAAATCCGGTGAGACTGCTGGCCGACGCGATTACTTCGATTACATTTTCGTCCGAGAGACGCGACGTCAAGAAACTGCGCCGACAAGACAAAAACGCCAAAGTTGACGCCAAAAAAGTACGACCGTTAGCCGACGCGAGCAATTCGACGACATTCCCCTCGGAGAGACGCGACGTCAAGAAACAGCGCCGAGAAGCCGAAAACGCCGTAGCGGACTCCAAAATGTCGGCTACGACCGCCGCCGACGCGAGCACTTCAACGATATTCCCTTCGGAGAGACGCGACGTCAAGAAACAGCGCCGACAACCCGAAAACGCCAAAGCGTACGCTAAAATGTCCCCTACGACCGGTAGCCGACGCGAGCACTTCGACGAAATTCCCCTCAGAGAGACGCGACGTCAAGAAACAGCGCCGACAAGCCGAAAACGCCAAAGCGGAGGCCAAAAAAAGTCCCTTACGACCGTTAGGCGACGCGAGCAAATGACGGCATTCCCCTCAGAGAGACGCGACGTCAACAAACCCAACAAACAGCGCAGAGAAGCCGAAAACGCCGAAGCGGACTCCAAAATGTCGCCTACGACCGCCGCTAGTGACGCGAGCACTTCAACAATATTCCCTTCGGAGAGACGCGACGTCAAGAAACAGCGCCTACAACCCGAAAACGCCAAAGCGGACGCTAAAATGTCCCCTACGACCGGTAGCCGACGCGAGCACTTCGATGAAATTCCCCTCAGAGAGACGCGACGTCAAGAAACAGCGCCGACAAGCCGAAAACGCCAAAGCGGACGCCAAAAAAGTCCCTTACGACCATTAGCCGGCGCGAGCAATTCGACAACATTCCCCTCAGAGAGACGAGACGCCAAGAAACAGCGCCGAGAAGCCGAAAACGCCATAGCGGACTCCAAAATGTCGCCTACGACCGCCGCCGACGCGAGCACTTCAACGATATCCGCTTCGAGAGACGCGACGTCAAGAAACAGCGCCGACAACCCGAAAACGCCAAAGCGGACGCTAAAATGTCCCCTACGACGGTCGGTAGCCGACGCGAGCACTTCGACGAAATTCCCCTCAGAGAGACGCGACGTCAAGAAACAGCGCCGACAAGCCGAAAACGCCAAAGCGGACGTCAAAATGTCCCTTACGACCGCTAGCCGACGCGAGCACTTCGACAACATTCCCCTCAGAGAGACGCGACGTCAAGAAACAGCGCCGACAACCCGAAAACGCCAAAGTGGACGCTAAAAGGTCCCCTACGACCGGTAGCCGACGCGAGCACTTCGACGACATTCCCCTCAGAGAGACGCGACGTCAAGAAACAGCGCCGACAACCCGAAAACGCCAAAGTGGACGCCAAAAAGCCCCCTACGACCGCTAGCCGGCGCCAGCACTTGGACTACATTCCCTTCAGAGAGACGCGACGTGAGGAACGAGCGCCGACAAGCCGATAACGCCGATGCGGACGCCAAGAAAGCCCCCTACGACAGGTAGCCGACGCGAGCACTTCGACAACATTCACCTCAGAGAGACGCGACGTCAAGAAACAGCGCCGACAACCCGAAAACGCCCAAGCGGACGCTAAAATGTCCCCTACGACCGGTAGCCGACGCGGGCACCTCAACGAAATTTACCTCTTAGTAACACGAAGCAGACGTTGGTAAGGTCGCACAGAACGGAAACACCGACCACGCAGACGTGGTGGGCGCGCGGACGAAGAATGTCAAACCCACAGATACAGTGGTCCCACTCTGGTCCCACTCAAGGCCCCTTCCGGTAATCGGGTGTTAGGCAGCGCCCCTCACCACATATCGCGAACTAAACACTTTTTATGTTTCTGATTTCTTGTTACAGAACGCCGTGTAAAAGTAATCGTTATAAAACAAAGGAATTACACCAGTAATGCTAATTTTTAAAAACATAAGAGACCCAATTTTTTTCGGGAAGGAATAAAAGACTGCTTGACCGAAAACCGTTACACGGTTACCCAGGGTTACGACCAATGAGAGGAGTCGAGGCCATCGAGGCGCCGGGCGACGGGGTGCTGCCAGGCTGCTGCGGAGATTGCGGAGTACACTTGCGTTTTTGGCGTTTAAATTCGAAGCATTCGAAGCTGATAATAAAGCACCCGCTGAGAAGCTGGTAAGTTGTATATTCAAATTTTTGTTATTGCAAATAGCATTGTGTTATATTTTATACTTCGCTTCTCTGAAAGTTGTCGTTTCCGTGGCAAATATCGCTGAGGAACTCGCCGTTACACAGACTCGTATAGTGGTGAATTATAAACGTGTGTATATTCAGTTTTGTGAGGTGCTGATTTTCCTCCTTGCATCAATGAAGCTAGTGCCGAATCGTCTTTCTATTCGGAATCATGAACAACAAAGTAACCGCGGCTTTGCACATGTAGAGAGAGGCTCGAAACTGATGCAGCCCAAACGAAACTGAAGAAATCGCTGAGCGTACTCCGGCGTCGCAAGTTTCGATTTAGAATTTACTGATCGCGTTCATTTTAATGTGTTCTCAAGTAGTGCCCTTGAAATAAGGGCACCCAACTAGTGCAAACATATGCGATCGTTCTGGTAGGTACAAACCCTAGTTCAAATCGTGTTAGAAAAAAAAAAAAAAAATTCCTCGGTGAATTGCTGCGTTGAAAACGGCACCGCGTCTCCTTGTCAATCGGTGTTCGGAAAAAATTAATTGTTCACATCAGCTAAAAAAAAAAAAAAAAGCACATGGGGATGTTGCAGTTTAAACTCTCACATGTTCTGTTCTGTTCATGGTATTAGTCCGCACAAAACTAAAAAAAGAGAATTTTATTAAGAAACCTTGTACGACTCGTCATATGCGCCATTTACTTGATTTACTCTAAAAAGCCTGTGCTTTATTTAAGCAACAGAACTTATGACACGGAGAATAGTCAGACGCTTTCAATTCTGTAGAATTTCTTAATTGCTGTAGATAAGGCTGTGCGCATGCAGTTTTGAGTTTGTATTGTTTACTTGTGCAGTACAAATATGATTTGATGTGCTCTATTTTTCATGCCTCTTGATGTCCTTGTGACCTGTCAAAATGTGTTGCACTAAGCTGTGTGTTCGATCATCGCGTTTCACACTTGCCCTAAAAGCTGCCATCCACAATATTTCTGTCATAACATGCCTATACTCCGCAAAAAAAAAGAAAAAAAGTGTCGTTGGCTTTGTTTTATGATTGTAAATTGACCGGTCTCCGTGCAAACTTTGTTCTATGGCTGTATTATGTGCTATGTTTGTGACTCTTTTTAATTGAATTATACCATGCAAATAAACAGTCCCCTACGTGAAAAAATGCTTTCTTGTCTGAATGTGATCGCCTGGAAATGGTGTCCTGACACCTGTGACGGGAACTTCAAACTAAAGTAATATGCAACGCGAGACCGCGAGGAACAGAAACCAAAATACTATGGGGGCCGCCATTTTTGAAAGCAAATCAACAAAACAGAAGCATAAAAAGTGGTTTAGTTCGCGATATGTGGTGAGGGGCGCTGCATGCAAAAATACTCTCAACACCATGTTTCCCGATTACCACAGGCTTATTCTACAGTGGGCAAACTGTATATGATAAACTGTGGTCAAACCTTCCTACACCGTGGTCAAAGCAGACGAGACAGATGCAGATGGCGCGCCGCTATAAAAATACAAAATCGCGAGAAAAACAAACCCGAGCTCCTCAAATGAGCCGGTATGAACATTGTTTTGGTGTAGGTCGTTGTACTCTCGAACCCTATGACGTTTCTGCGCATGCGCGAGGTTCGCCATCAGAAGCCGCTAGTTGGCGCCACCAGTACGAATTTGACGCCTGTCGACTGTTCGCGCTAACAGTGTCGCGATGTGTACATCCCGTTTGTATCAGTATGCAGACGATACTGCCTTGATATTAGGGCACAGTGAGGATCAAAGTGCATTGTCCATTTTTCAGAAAGATATTGAAATAATAATGAGCTGGTTTTCTGCTAATCACATCTTTGTTAATTCCAGTAAGACAAAACTAATGTTTTCGTAGTCCGTATAAACATTGGGGAATTGTAGTAGACCGTTTCCGCAGCCCGCTAAGCACCCGGATAGCGCTCCGTAATCCGCCACAAGACCTTGAACTATGCAGATAAGGCTGGCGGCACGCATGCGCAGCTGCGGCGTTTTCTACAGGGATACCCTAGCGGAGGAGCAAAACGGTCTACTACAATTCCCTATTTACATCTTAGCACTCCGTTATTTCTCCATTCACAGAACTGCACACGTTGCAGTTGTGTAGCATTAGATTATGTTACAACTAAATATTTAGGATTACATCTAGATCAACATCTCCTGTGGAATGAGCATGTAGAATATCTCATGAAAAGAATGCGTGTTGTCTCGGTTTATTCGTACAGGATGCGTAGTGTAGCGACATTGTCATTAAGAAGGAGGGTGTATGGTGCACTGGGTGAGTCTATTCTCCGATATGGGATTTCTTTATTTGAAGTGTGTTCTAATTATAAAAAAGAAAAACTTGACAAAATACTACATAAAATTGCAAGTAATATTACTTATGGAACAACCTACTCTGAGTTGGAAATGAATCGTAAAATGAATGTCTTAAATTTGTTATCCATAGAAAAACTGCACTGCTATGTTATTTTAGTAAAGCACTATTATAAGAGCAACTTTAAAATCGTATTAGAAAAGGAACGAACACTTAGGCGCATAGAAAGTTTTGTTATTCCGAAGATTTATACAAATTATGGAAAAAAAACACGGGCATATTAAGTCCCATTTTATTTTAATAGGCTTCCAGACACTTACTATAACATGGAGTCACTGAAACAAGTCAAATATGAACTCAAAGAGTGGTGTTTGAATTTCGAAATGTAAATTGGCTTTATTGCTTCAGCATTCCACGGAGTTTTGTCTCTTTTCTCCTTGTCTGATTTTTATTTTCTTTGTGTGCCAGTAATGCACACAATAAGAGGATTTCAGTGTAGCAGCCCGCTAGACGCCAGGTCCCGCATACAAGCACACCAGTGCTTTTGCGGGCCTGCATATGCAATATGTTTATGATGTGAATAAAATTTCTTCTTATTATTATTATATCTTCGCCCGCCAAAAAAAAAAAAAAAAAAGCTTTCAGAGGAACTTTCTCTCGAAATCCCGACCGTCAACCCGACGACCTTGAAGATGCAAGAAGTCCGGGGTGCAATAACACATTGCGCAATTTCAAGAGGTAGTATTAGCGACACGCTCATAGATGGCGCCAGCTGACAGCTCGATTTCTGGCATTTTGATGGGCCACAAACTTAGTTAAATTTTATCACAATGACAATCTCTGGCAAAAATATCTTGTAAGAGATATATTCAAAAAGTCTTGTGGGACTGGTGGAGCGGGAAGTGGCTCGTTCTGCAGGCGGGCCAAGTTTTGCAGTGCAAGCCCACCAGTGATCATCGCAGCTGACCGTTCAGGCTTGTGCTGCAACCACATGTCGAGGCACGGAAAGTGCCTAGGCCCGCTGCACTGAGTTCCTAGTCTGGAAGTGGGCCTTTTGGTACCTACATAAGACAAGAATGAAGAACCAATACACATCCTTTTTTGGTACCTAAATAAGACAAGAATGAAGAACAATACAGCACAATTATTGTTTGAATAGCAAATGTGGGACTAGTTTGTGGAGTGGTGTATGTCCGATTAATGCTCACACTACTGTTCTTGATAGAAAGTGCTGTGTACGATAACTCTCTTCAGATGTACACACACAGCTTTTTGTCGTGAGCGGATAATGTCCCTTCGTGCACATTAAGCTTCAGAAAGTCTCTTTTAGATGGCTGCAGGGATCAGTCCGGTTCGGGTGAAATGCTGTACAATATGGACTTTTGGTACTAGTTGTATTTTCGATACACTCTGCTGCTTGCCGAAGGATGCCAATCTGCGAATGGTGTGGTATCGGCGTATGTTTCCTACATTATTGTATATTTCTGTGGACTCGTAAGCCGTGGTCTCACTTAAGCAACAAATGCCAAGAACCCACAAACAACCAACCTCGATGAACAACAAATGTTATTGAGCAGTGGGTGTTCGCCGTGCAGTTTGGTGGACGCTGCACAAACACATGCAGACACAAAAACTGTTTACATATGGGACTGTTGTAGTTAAAAATTGCAGACAACTAGTGAATGCCACCAAATGAATGCTTTCATGTGTATGTAGAAAGTAAACACTTGCTCATCATATTCAATTTTAATTTGAGAATCTGACGATCAAAAAGGGTTCATCTGGGATGAGACTGTTGTAACACAACATCGTCTCATCCCACGTGCATTGGAAATGTGCTTTGGTCTTGCATTCTTGCAAGGAGGGTGCGCTAGGGCCGCTACAATCATTGTGCTCGGTAACCCGACCGGGAGTTTGTTTTATTTTAACGTATTTCTGTGCTCTCACACGAGCCGGCAACCGTTTAATGACATCTTTTTTTTTTTCTTCATAAGAACGGGAGTACGTGCACGCTCGGTCGTGCAAACTGTCGTAGGATACAGATTTGTTTTAAAGTTTTGATTGATATCGTTACGTCAGAGTTTAGACCTACGATATCGCATCTCAGCGTACAGTTTGATTTATTAAGTTTGGCACTACTAACGCAAACAACTGGGGTGAACTTACCTGCACGATGATGGAGAAGTATCCATTTCTGTTTCGAGAACACTTCCACGTCGGGACCGCCGGGTCCTCTTATCAATGCACCCAGTCGCCCCTGGAAACTTCATTTCGCAGCAGACCCGAACGAACGCGTTCAAATTCGCTGCGCCGTGCGGGAACTTCACCGAGCGGGTGAAGATGGTCCGTGCGAGGAGCCGCGAAACTCGCTCCGCAACCCGACACACTGTCGGCTGCGGCATGTTCACATGGTTCCCGTAACAACTTGAAACGTTCTGGCACCGTAAAAGCTCAAAGCAACGAGGAGCTGCAGCATCGTTGAGGGCGGCAGGCCCTGAGTACTCGCGCTTCCGGCAGAGACAGCAGGGTGCTCGCTACGGTCGCCTTCGTGAAGCGGCGCCGCACAAAACATTCGCGGTCACTGAAGCGTTCCAGCGGGTTCAGGCGTTCGCTGGAACACCGTCTCGTCACATGTCTCGATTCGCTGTCGCCTGCGTCATCGTAAAGGATCTCTTCTGCGCTTAAAACGAAGTGCACGAACTCCGCGAACGACTCGCCGGCCGCCATGACACTCCAAACTCAAGTCGAGGAGCGGCTCGAGGAAGCGACAGAGCTACCTTGAGATTCTCGAGGAAATAGTCGAGTATTTCCTCGAGTCGAGGAGCGTTGTGAGTGGAGGTCCGTTTTTGAAGCGCAAAACCGGCCTCGAGTGGAGTTTCGAGTCGAGTTTGAGTCGAGTTCGAGTCGTGGCCCGTTTATGAATTCGGCTGTCAGCGATGAAAGTTTCTTTTTAGAGCGCAGCTCTTAGGCGCCCGTTTCCGGCTTGAGCGGCGTCGGCGTAACCGCGCGGTGTATGATGGGTAAATTTCCCCGCTAAATTTAGCGGAAAAATTTTCCCCGCTAAATCTAGCGGAAAATTTTTTCTCGCTAAATCTAGCGGAAAATTTTCCCCGCTAAATCTAGCGGAAAAGTTTTTCCCGCTAAATTTAGCGGAAAATGTTCCTCGCTAAGTCTAGCGGAAAATTTCCCCCGCTAAATTTAGCGGGAAATTTTCCCCGCTAAATTTAGCGGGAAATTTTCTCTGCGAAATCTAGCGGAAAATTTTCCCCGCAAAATTTAGCTGAAAATTTTCTCCGCCCCCCCCCCCCCTCCCTCGAGGTCACGTGACCCCCCCCCCCCCCCCCCGTGCCTTCCCCTCCTCCTCAAGAGCTGCGCTCTAATTCGGCGTTACAGGGAGTTGTAAACGGCTTTCATTTTTCATATATTTTTTTATTGTTTGTTCATAGATGATCGACCTAATCATAAGCGGAGATGTATTTATGAAAGGTTTCAACTAGAGACAGCTATGCGCCAAGAAACTGAGAAAGAGGTGGAGACGAGAGCGCGGTGACGCCAGAATGCCGAGCCGACTGTTATTAATTAGCGAGAACCTAAAGTTTGCTGCCTTTGTCACTACTCGCTCTTCGAATGCGAACGCTGGACGTTGGCATTTGTCAATCGAACGCGTTTGAAGTTTAGATTCAAAAATAGCTAGCTTTGCCTCTACCCAGGATTCATTCCGACCAGAGCTCGACGTTCTAGCGTCCCCGAACGCTCTCGTCTGCGACTCCACCAGTTTCTCGTCGCTATTGTTGTTACACTTTATTAAGAGAAGGATATTCAAATTTCATGTCAGCTAGCGGTCGGCTGAAGTAAATAATGGTGCGTGGTGAATGCACACGTGCGGCCGTTGGTTTTCTGAGAAACAATTATCACCGATGTCGCGTTCGCGCGGACGTCGTGCACATTGACCAGAAGTGTCTCTATACGCAGGACGCGGAGAGCTTACGGTAGTAGAAGTTGTTCCCTATCGTTCTGCGACGTTTCGTCGACGACGCATTTGATTTTTTAGAACGATAATCGTAAAATAAGACACGTTGTCGATATCGCCAAATGACTGACCAAAAAACGACAAAAAAGTGCACCACCTGCTTTTCGGATTTGACCCTGGGTCCGCTGCGCGTGAATCAGCCGTTACCACAGAGCTACGCCACAACTTGAGCAGTCCCTTTTGACAATCCGTTTCATATGTTTTTTTTTTGTTTTTTCGCCTAATTAACTTTACAAGCCGCTAACAGCTAGCGCGTGACTCATTGGGGCGTGTTTGCGAAAGCCCCGTAAACCAGACAAGCAAAACGTTTCGAGTCATGCGACCCGAGCCCAAAGGACCATGCCGCGAGTGTAATTTCACGCGTTACACGTGCTGGCGTCTGTTGCAGCTGTTCTACAACATAAACCTGAAATAAATTACTTTATACGCGCTTTATACACACCTGATATTGAGGTACCTACATTCGAAGCATTCTCGATGCAATTTAGCTAATGTGGCAAAATATCTATTATGTCTCACTGCCCATATTGCTCAATAGCTGTAGCCTTTGTGAAGTGGAGTAGCAGTGACTGCATGCACTTTTCTTGAAAGGTCTGCTGCAGCAGTTACATGATGCATTAACGTGGAGTGAGTGCGATTAGTAACAGCCGCATGAGCAGACAATTTGCCCCCCCCCCTCCCCCTCCCCCGCTGACTACACTGCACGCAATTCCACGAAGCATCTTTTCTCAGACATTAGTATATGGTTCTCAAAAATGCCTGAAATGTGTATCTTTCCTTAGAAGACATCAGGGCTGTCACTAAAGGGTGGAGAAACCTTAGCGATACATTCGGCAAGAGGCTGAAGAAGATGAAGAAAAGGAGTGGTGCTGAAAATTACAAATATTGTGACTGATGCTGTGTCACTGCACATGTGACACCTGTAGAAAATAGACATACAAGGGTGACCACTAGTGGGTGTGTTTAGTCTTTCTTGTGCCTTGGTTACTTTAGACATAATAATCTGCTGCTTCAAAACAGGCTGATCATGCTTCTAGAAACAAGACAGGTACAATACCATATTCGCCCACTAGATTGCTCGGGGAACCGGAAGCTGCATGCTCGGGCCAGTCAAGTGTCAGTTCGACATGATTAAACCCTTTCTGCGTACTCATGTGCAAAGATTGAGGTTGGGTAACAGCACGCCACTTAATTTTTCCGGTGAGCTGTAGAAGAACTTGGGCTAGATGGTGAACGTTATGGAGCACGGTGTAAGGCGCAAAAACAGTGGACACATGGAAGAAGTCAAACACACGTGCCTGCGTGTGTGTCTTCTTCCTTGTGTCTGTTGTTTTTGCGCCTTGCATTCCGGTGAGCATGTAGCTTCAT
Source organism: Ixodes persulcatus (assembly GCA_013358835.2). Lineage (NCBI taxonomy): Eukaryota > Metazoa > Arthropoda > Arachnida > Ixodida > Ixodidae > Ixodes > Ixodes persulcatus. Next base: position 82,691 of record JABSTQ010006036.1, on the reverse strand, counting down.
CCGCTCTGTCAGCTTAGTGGTCAATGGAGTAGGACTCTGTAGGTTACAGCAACTTTGTATAGAAATCGTGCTGCGAATGTGAAAAAAGCCCTGAAATCCAACTTACTGGCCACGATCGTCCACTATAGCTTGAATGTTGAAGGAAGTCCACAGCTTTCTGTTGACGAAATCTCGATATCCCTTCTTGGGTGCCAGGATTGGGACATGAGTGCTATCAATGGCTCCAAATATTTGTGGAAGGTGGCACCTCGCTTCAAAATTTCGTAAAGTGTTTTCTGCCTTTTCTGTCGTTGGTAGTTGTATGTATTCCCGCCGGTAATACTTCACGATGGTGCGGCAGAACATGTAGACGCATTTCGGCAGTTTGATACTTTAGACCCATGTTACGGATAAAAAAAACAGGACGCGGGATGGCCAAAAAAACATGCTTTTCGTGTAAGGCTCGTCAAATTATGAGGCGCTGGAGAAATGCAGCCTTCTGCGTTAAGTCCTTATTTCGAACTCTTTTTGTTCGCCTTCCGCCCATTGAAAAGCAAGCGGGAAGGGCCTTAGAACGCACCTGGTATCGCAGCGCCGCAGCGTTCTTCCGCAACATAAAGTTCGTCTGCGTTCCTCGCCGTCACCATGGCAACGAACACCGAATGAATGGAAGCACGCACGGTACCGCCGCGTGAAGCCAGCAACAGCTGACGCCATTTTACGAACGCCGTCTGCTAGCCAAAGCCGAACGCGGTATGTCAGATCAACTGCCTCCGCCGCTGCGCCGCAAGCAAAGACGACGAAGCTGAGACACGCCGACAGGCGTGTCTCAGCTTCGTCGTCTACGCAACGCCATTCTGACCACAAGTCAGAATGGCGTTGCGTACTAAATAGCGGCCCTAAGAGCTTACTTTTCATGAAGCAGTGCTTTGAAAAATAAAGCTACTCACTCTAAAACGTGTCTGATCTCGTGCGCAAAAAGAAACGAAATGAACCAGTTCACGATACCGTCAGCAGCCATTAGAGTCACAACTTTTTTTATACTTGGGAGAAGAGCGTGTTGGTTCAAGTGATGGATAAAGAAAGAATAAACAATTAACACTAAGACAACACGACCACATCTTTTTTTTTTTTCTAGAGCACCGGATTTCAACGGTCACCCCAATTTCTAAATCGGTGTGCGATGTCTAAATGGCACGGAATCAGAACTTATGTTGTACTGCCGAAGTGCCAAAAAATCAATAACCACAAGTTTAGATAGTGTTGCGTCTTATATACCTACTGTTCAAAGCGTAGTTCTAGTGTCACAAAGCTATGCTTTAAAAAATTATTAAGACAATAACTTCCATAATTACGTGTTCCGATTAGTTCCGATAGTGACCTGACGAGATCATTTCTTTGCCTAGCCGTTTCGGAAACGGTTTAGTATTGGCTGATAGTATATTACACGATATTTTTTGCCTTATTCTTGCAAGGCAAAAATTATCGTGCCTACAGTGCCAGAGTGCCTATATGTTTATTCGTGCGATCGTAATCTCCCGGGGACAAAACCGCTCTACCCATGACGTCACGGCGGGGATAGAGCAACCAATCATTACACTGATTTCAAGCTCGTTCTCGCGGCTAATAGAGGCACCATATTAGCGCGGACGGCTTCCAACTTCGCTCTCAGTCGGAGTTGAAGTTTCCACAAACCTACGAGTTGTTACAAAGAAAGGGTGACGAAACGACGAACATTGTATGCTCCCACTTTGCGCTGGGGATAACGCAACTCTCAAAGAGAACAGACCCATCTCACCAGGCAGTTTGACTACGCCACCGCTGCCGCAATGCATCGAGGGAGCTTTAGTATTTCAGCACGTGCCCGAACGTCGCTGGAACTCTGCGCGTGAAAAGCACGTAACGGCACGAGCCGTCTCGGACACTGCCACCTGCTTCTTGCGAACTAAACTTTTGTCCGCTTCACGCATGCGCGAACGCTTGGTGAGGTCGGTTTATTAGAGGGGGTCCACTGGTTTGTGGCTAGGGTAGGCGTCGTTATATGGCATATCGAGGATCTGGACCTTCTTTGTGTTTAGTGCCAATTGCTCTTTAGGGGTAAAAATAAAGAGGGAGGGGCACAAACCTGTGCCCGAGTTGTCGTCGAGCAAAGCAATAATCGGGAAAATAACCCCGAAGGAAAAAAAAAAAGGACAAACGCGTAGGTTCCAGGACATTTCATCGAACGCCGTTTCATCGAAAAAGTGGTCACTCCCGTACCGAAACGTTCATTTACAACAATTGGCCGGTATTTTTAAACAAAAAATCCTAATAGCCGGCCAAAAAACGTTGCTAACAAAACAAAAAGAAAAATTCGGGGCTAGTGGAGGGGGAGGTGGCGGAACCCGAATCCATCCGCTTGCGTACACCCCCGCAGGCGTGTCCTCCGTCGTGCCATCCAGGCTTCTGTCGTACGAGAGGACAATGAGAAATTATCAAATTTTATTGCAGAAACCTATGACGCATTCAATGAAACGGCGTTCGATGAAATGTCCGGTGTAGGTGCGTGTGACCTTCTAGTGCGCAACAGAACCTTAGGAGTCTCACTTTGTGAAAATGTGATGGCTGAAAACCAGCATCGCCTTTCAGGCCCGTGCGATCTTCTGCGGTTCCGATATAAAAAAGGTTCAGATCCAGGCCGAAGTCTCAAATCTCGGCAAATAGCTAGTAGAAGAAAATCTCACCGCAAGACCGACCGACGTGGAGAAAAGCTCATCGGAATCTTGATGAATGCGGTGGAAACTCACCTACGATGTTCGTTTTCGGAAATGGCATTATTTTGGTATATGGATAATAAAAACATTATTTTCCGTATTTTTTTTATTTGTTGTAACTTATGACTTTTGGTCTGATGGGTCCTGCCACAATTTGGGGGCTCTCTGTGGTCGTCGGGTGCAATGAAGAGGTCACTTCGTTGCTGTTCACAGAACTCAACGTTGAGGCAATGTCTTTATAGAAAAAAAGACGTGTCTATCCCCTTGTTAATTGTTCCCATTCTGCAAAACTGTGGACTTCTGCTTCTTCATTCCTATTGGTGTCTGCAATATACGAATCTTGTAAATATCTCTCCGTTTATACCTCTCCGCAAATACTAAATTTAAAAGCTTGATCGTATAATTCATGAGTGGGTTTATCTCAGCATCTGTCAGATTTTCGGCGAACTTTTCTTTGGTGAGCTTTTCTCCCGTGATGTTGTGCTGTTCTCCGGTGTTGCGCTGTTCTCCGGCGGAGAAAAGCACACCGGAAATCTGGCGGATGCGGAGAAGAGCTCACCAGACTTCGGATAGATGCGGAGAAAAGCTCACATTTACAAACCGTTTTAACCCATTTCTTCGCAGCTCTCGATATTTTATCGAACTCTGTTCTATCAAAGTCATTTAAATGAACGCCATGTAATTGAATCCAATTTCATCGAAGCCGTTTCGTAGAACACCATTTTATCGAACATCATGATGGTTTCTGGCCAGATCGTTTCTCGTTTTTGTAAATAGTGTTTTTTCTTTGCATCCAAAGGATAAAGATAATGTCACGAATGACAAATGATGAGGCGGTGAATAACTGAAGAAACTAAACGTTTAATGGGGCGAACAAAATAGAAGGTTGGCGTCGCAGGCGTCGATGTCGACGAAACAGCAGGATCGGGACTGACTCCGGCTCTCCACGCGGAGCTCCTTATGTACACGCGTGGGCTTCTGGAACAATCGGCGTAGAAATTCGGCGCCTAGAACATTCTAACCTCGAATAAGCAACAGGGTTCTTGAAATTACCAGAACGCGACATTACAGAAACAATAAGAAGGTGAATCCGCGACCAGGCATCGAAGATAAGCACGGTAACCGTTAGGCCACGGGCGCGCTGCCTACTTGGCTAGCTGCTCACGCGGCAATATTATGTTCCGTTTTTCTTTTGCTTTGTAGTAAACAATGACCTCTTCCGGTTATGTGGCCTAAGACGAACTTGATACTTTTTGGGAGTTCAGGAGTCGTCGGGTGCCAAGACGGAGGTCACATTGTTGCTTTTCGTAGTACTCAACATTGAGGCAATGTCCTGTCTTCATGTAAAAGTTAACAAAAAAAAAAAAAAGCGTTCCCCACTTTTTTACATGTTCACATTCCGCAAAACTGTGGATTCGTCTTCCTCTTCCCCATTTTTCTTAGAAGGTAAGCTATTCTTCTGGGGCTGAACGAGAACACTTGGTTTTACAAATATACGAACACGCAAAAGCGCAGCATGAGCGCTGAGCAAAGTGCGGACGTGAGTTTTAAATAAAAACACCGCAGTGCAAACAATAATAAAATATTTCGTAACTGAGCTTTTTCCCGCATTTGTCGGTTTTGCAGTGAGCATTTCACTAGTGAGCTTTTCTCCGCCGCCCGTTCTTCGGTGAGATATTTTGTCCGCCGCCCAACAGTAACAGCCGACCAAGGGCTCATCGCAGCCAAGACAGCACAATCGACGAATACCATAAAAAAGGATGTGCGTGTTCTTGTCTAATACATTCGCCTCTATTTCATAAAATACTGAATCAAGAGTGTGTTGGTTCGGGTCAAACAAAGAATCTTCAGCGCGACTTTCGCAATTTCCAAATAGCAACGTGTCACGCCTACTACCAAAAAGCTTGTTCTGTTTTTAGCTTCAGTGAAATTTTTTTCGCAATGTTTGTTTTATTTCGGTAGAAATCCGCCTCCACAAGTTGATATGCAAAGCGAATGTCGAACTTAAAACAAAATCGACGAACTCACGTATGGTTCTTCCACATTTAAAATAAGCAAACATTTTAAATGCATCTCTGCAGAACATTTGAAATCGCCAGATCAAATCACCTATCCAACTTCGAACACAAAGAAGTGGTAAGACAATATCTACACTTTGACGCTTCGGTTGCTTTTGTCTACCTGCATTTGCTAACTTCAGGCCTCACGCAAGGACGGCTTGAAGCGTGAAATCTTTCACTCCCAATTTCTTCACCCAAAATGCCAACAAAGAATGGAACATCCTCCCAATGACGCGCTCCGGCGATTGAAAACTAATGACTCTCACCCACCCGCTAAACATTTCCGCCGCCAAACAAAAAAAAAAAAAAAAAAAAAAAACAGGAAAGAAACTTTTAACTTTCATTTGTGCGACCCGAAAACACCAACAAAGAGCCGAACATCCTCCCAAGGACGCGCTCGGGCGATGTACAACCTATTACTCACTAACGCGATAACCCGCAAAATATCTCCGCCCCCCCCCCCCCCCCCAAAAAAAAAAAAAAAAAAAAAAAAAACCGTCTGTTTCGAGAGGCACCTTTCCTCAAAATCCCGACTGTCAACCCGACGACCTTGAAGATGCAAGTAGTCCGGGGCGCAATAACACATTGCGCAATTTCAAGAGCAAGTTTTGCGGACAGACTCATAGATGGCGCCAGGTGACAGCTGGATTTTTTGACGTTTTGATAGGCTACATACTTATGTCACATTCGTCTGGGGCGCACCGCACCGCACCGCGCTGCACCGACGGACGCGTCACGTTCGCCGGGTCGTGGCGGTGCGGCTGCACTACGTTCGCCTGGGACTTCATGCGGCGCGCGGCACCGGTGCGTTGCTGCACCAGCTGCACCGTCGGAAGGAGACCATGCAGGTCCTCGCACTGCGACCTTGAGTGAACGCTCTCCGCTTCCTTCGGCACCTCCTCTCTCTCTCTCTCTCTCGCCTCCGTCGTCGATCTTCCTCCCTCGTCTCGCGAAACATGGCGGCCCGTAGCTCGAGAGAACGTGATGTCGGCGCTGCTATCTTCTTTCCCTCAAGCCCTCTGCTCTGGCTACGATCCCAGCAGTGACGACGGGCGTCGGTTTTTCCCTTTTCGGGAAGTGTGTGTGTGCGTGCGGTGCTGCGTTGCGTCGGCCGCCGAGCAACCAGTCCACCACGCCGGGCACGTGAAGCTTTCGTCGTTCGTCGGATTGAAGACATCGGTGAGTCTTCGGACTTCGTTTGAACTTTTCCCTGGACTTTGGGTCCCGCAGTGGGGACCTTCCTTTTTCGGAACTTTCGTCTTCTTTGCACCGGCGAACTTGTTTCCCGGCTGCACTTTGTGTCGCGAGCGGTGAGTTGTTTCGAGTTGTGTCGGGAATTGAGTGCTGTCTTGTTTTTTTTCGAGGCCCCGCTGCACGAAAATTCGTGAGTGTGTTGTTGGAGTAACGCGTGTTCGCATTTCGTTCTGATGGTTTTGTCGTGTCGTCGCCGTGCTCGGCTTTTTATCGCCTAATTAAACTTCGTTTTTCTTTTAACCCCTGCGTGCCCTCACCTCTGTTGATTTTCACACCGGACGTGTACCGACAATAAAATCGCATATGTGTAAACACTCTGTTTCATAGTCCATGTGTTTTTGTTTTTACGTTGGCGGGCGAATTTTCGGTGTAACAAGTACATGAACCATTCACTTGAAAGGCAATTTGTTACTTTCATTCCTCGCTAGATGGCGCGAGCCGCCGCCCCACTCTTGCGGATATTTTTTACCGTCCACCCGTTCATGTTTTGCCCTTGCAGTGACCGCACCGAGCGCGTCGCACGGCGGGATGCTTCGCGTTCGCCTGGTAGCGCGTCATGTGGTGCACCTACGCAGTGGCGTGGCCTTGGGGGCGACATTTTCTCGGTGCCGTGCGCGCCCCAGACGAATGTGACATTAGTTAAAATTTGTTACAATGAGAATCTCTGGAAAAAAGATCTTGTAAGAGATATATTCAAAAAGTCCTGTCTTGAATATTGTCGAGCCGAAATTTGTATTTTGGCCACGGTTTATTTTTAAATGTTTACAAGAACGGAACGAGAAAAAAAAGGCTTTTTCAAGCATCTTTTATACCCGTGTCAGACGGCGTTTTAAAGATCCTTTTCACTAAGCTCCTTTATAAAATCGGCGAACCAGCGCACGCCGTAGAGCATGTGCGCGCGCCACAGAGCACGTGCGCACTCCACATCGCGAGCTGATTGGCCGATTTTTTTAAAGGAGCTTAGTGAAAAGGATCTTTAGAACGCCGTCTGACAGGGGTATAAGTTCCCGTAAAAACTTTTAAGCTTAAAAATCGGGAAATGTAGCGCCGCAATATTACTCAGTTTTTCATTATATTTCTAATAAAACTATTCCCAAGTCAATCCGTTCGGTGGTTCTCGAGAAAAAAATACTAAAAAGTTGCCATTGGAATTGCATAGGGCTCGGGAGCTGCGATATCCTCTTAACCATCGAACTTCCCATTGAAAGGCTTTTGTATAGAACTCGAACTTGACAGTCCCAGCTCGAAACACAACAAGCTGCTCTGTGAACTGTCAGGACAAAGAGCCTGACTTCCATTCGCAGAGCTCGGTAACAATCGTCTTCTTCTTTAAGGTTCCCAGCGGTTAGTAGCTGATAAAGTGAACATATCGCAGCATTTTTAGGTCGGAATGTTTTCGAGTCGTCGTAAAAAAAAAAAAAAAAAAAAAAAAAAAAACGGAGAGGAAAAAGAAAGAAAAAAGGGAGGAGGGCGCTTTTGGTCAAGAGATTCAACGAGTCAAAAATCCATCGAGTCAAAAGGTCCAATAATGGATCTCTTGACGCGTTGGACCTTCTGACTCGCCAGACACGAGTCAAGAGGTCCAATGTGGGTCAAGAGGCCCAACGCGCCAACAGATCCAACGAGTCTCAAGATCCATGGAGAGTCAAGAGGTCCAACGAGTCAGGAGGTCCAATAATGGATATCTTGACGCGTTGGACCTTCTGACTCGCCAGACACGAGTCAAGAGGTCCAATGTGGGTCAAGAGGCCCAACGCGCCAACAGATCCAACGAGTCTCAAGATCCATGGAGAGTCAAGAGGTCCAACGAGTCAGGAGGTCAATAATGGATATCTTGACGCGTTGGACCTTCTGACTCGCCAGACACGAGTCAAGAGGTCCAATGTGGGTCAAGAGGCCCAACGCGCCAACAGATCCAACGAGTCTCAAGATCCATGGAGAGTCAAGAGGTCCAACGAGTCAGGAGGTCCAATAATGGATCTCTTGACGCGTTGGACCTTCTGACTCGCCAGACACGAGTCAAGAGGTCCACTGTGGGTCAAGAGGCCCAACGCGCCAACAGATCCAACGAGTCTCAAGATCCATGGAGAGTCAAGAGGTCCAACGAGTCAGGAGGTCCAATAATGGATATCTTGACGCGTTGGACCTTCTGACTCGCCAGACACGAGTCAAGAGGTCCAATGTGGGTGAAGAGGCCCAACGCGCCAACAGATCCAACGAGTCTCAAGATCCATGGAGAGTCAAGAGGTCCAACGAGTCAGGAGGTCAATAATGGATATCTTGACGCGTTGGACCTTCTGACTCGCCAGACACGAGTCAAGAGGTCCAATGTGGGTCAAGAGGCCCAACGCGCCAACAGATCCAACGAGTCTCAAGATCCATGGAGAGTCAAGAGGTCCAACAAGTAGGAGGTCCAATAATGGATCTCTTGACGCGTTGGACCTTCTGACTCGCCAGACACGAGTCAAGAGGTCCAATGTGGGTCAAGAGGCCCAACGCGCCAACAGATCCAACGAGTCTCAAGATCCATGGAGAGTCAAGAGGTCCAACGAGTCAGGAGGTCCAATAATGGATATCTTGATGCGTTGGGTCTCTTGATTCGGCAGTCAAGAGATCCAATGTGGGTCAAGACGTCCAATGACTCGAGAACTGCCGCGTCATATTGCAAGGGGGTCACGAAAAGCCCCTTACCACTCCTCCGCTAGTCGCGGGGAGGCACCTTTAAAGCAAAGCAATTCTGGTTTATCAGTGGTTACGATAATGCAGTGAGGGAGTGTGATTTTCGTGCCGGACCGTACCCACATCCGCAGCAGGTCTCCAAGGTGAACAGCCTCTAGTCGATGGACCAATGTAGGTAAGGGAAGTCGGCAAAACGGATCCGTAACCTTGGGATAAGGATTGGCTCTGAGGACTGAGCCGGTCGGGCTGGGGACCTGAAGCAGGAACGGCACTGCACCGGGACTGGGCGGGGCTCGCCGTTCACGCGGCGCGGCCAAGCCCGGACCAGCGTCCGGACCTTCCTGTGGAAAGCCTCAGCTGCGCGGCGTCTGAGGGCTTCGTGCCCAAAGTGCTATGCTTCGGCCGGCAAAAAACAGTCAACTCAGAACTGGCACGGACCGGGGGAATCCGACTCTCTAATTAAAACAAAGCATTGCGATGGCCGCTGGTCGGTGTTGACGCAATGTGATTTCTGCCCAGTGCTCTGAATGTCAACGTGAAGAGATTCATCAAAGCGCGGGTAAACGGCGGGAGTAACTATGACTCTCTTGAGCCTTGTCGGGTACGAGGGGGTTGCCCTGTGAGGGGTTGTTCTCTAGCGAGAGTGGCATGCACGCCGCTTGTTCGCTTGGAGAACCATGGTTGCTTGCTTAGCGCAAAATCCGACTCCCACCTGCACGTGGTGCCTGCCGCCTGACATGTATGCCGAGGAAAGGGGTGCAAACAAACCCTGGATACATGTTAGCAACAGGAGCTCCAGTACTGTGGCTTCGGCCACTGTAGCATTGCTACTGCGGGTATGTGGGTTACCAGTCCACATACCCTAAGCTACCTTGGTCCAAATAAAGTAAAGGAAAAATGCACAAGCGGCGACCGAGTGGTCGCCGCTCCAAGATCCAGGGGGGGGGGGGGGGGGGCACTGGAACGTGCGCCGAGCGTTTAGGTGAGTTCGGGGGCACATCGGATGGTCCTGGGGCACGCACGTGCACCTGTGGGAGGACCTTCAATACGGTGAGGGGCCTTCGCGTACATGCATACCGCATGAAGCATGCGTTGCATGGCGCAGGCGACGGCTCGGCCTCAGGTGCGAGTCGGGTGGGGACAGTGGAGGTCTCCGGGTTGACCTCAGGTGATGGAGGTAGTGGAATGGGCTCGGCCCTCAAAGGGGAGACAATGGTGGAAGAGTCTCCCAAAACGGCGTCCATTCCAGGACACTTGGGCACCGCTGATGACACGGCAGCGGTTGCGAGGCGTGGGGCAGCCTTAAAGTCGGTCCGGGATGGCGAGGACTCTCGCGTGGCTGTGGGAGCGGTTGCCGGTAAAGCTGGGCCCGGTGGAGCTGGCATCAAGCGCCCACAGTTGGGACACGTGGGGTCTGGAGCAATCCCGAAGACACGACTTGGAGTCAGACGTCCTGAGCCAGCTGTGCGAGCGGGGACTGGAGGAGTACCGAGGGTTGGGCCCGATCTGTCCGGCTCCTTCCTTGTTCCGTCAGTCTCGCTCAGTCGGGGCTCTGGCGATCTGATATCCAAAGAGACGACAGGAGGACACAGGATGACTCGGAGTATGGCGAGGGCCCAGAGGGCGGAGGGTTCGGCTGGTGCCGGCACCAGTCGTATCTCTACTGCCGTAAAAGCCAAGGTAAGCCGGAAACGAGTCGGGACCTGTGATCCCTCCTGTCTTGGCGAAGGTGTAGGCACCACCTTGCGACCGCGTGCCAGCCTCCCACTTGCGCGGGAGGCTGACGTGCACGGAGATCCAATCGGTCGGCCCACTCCGAGCATTGACAGCTCGGGTGGTAGGGCCTGCAGGCGACAGGGTCAGCTTGGGTTGCCAACCCAGGGTGACGACCCCTCGCCTGTGTACGGGGAAGCTTCCGAGAGCGAGAGCGAGGGAGTGGCAGTCCCTGGCCTGAGCTGCTCGGAACACGAACCGGACCTTTTGTTGATCTCCAGTGCACGTCCTGAACGCGGCAGTAGCCTGGCGGACTCCTTTGCCCTCATGTCAACACGAGACATTGAGGGCATGTTCTCGGATGGGGATGCATCCGAGCTGGGGGTCAGTGACAGAGGTGCCATTCTGGATGGCACCTCGGGGTCCTCGGCTACGGCCGGGGACCCCAACTTTCTTTTTTTGTCCTCCGGAGTTGTGGAAAATTCTAGTGGTGGGGCTGACCTCCCACCACGGTCCATGGAAAACTCCGAAGGAAGTGCTTCTGCTGAACCTCAGTTCACATGCCGGGAGTGTGACAAGTGCTTTGTCACGAAAATTGGGCTGGAGTCCATCGACAATCTAAGCACACGGCCTCTTATAACGCGGAGATATCCACAGAGCGCGTGAAAGCCAGATGGACCCCCGAGGAGTCGCACCTTCTGGCAAAGTTGGAGGTGGAGTTGCTTCGGGAAGGTGTTTCAAACATTAACCACGCACTCCACTCCGCTCTGCAGAGGTGTGACAGGGACAAGAGTGCGGGTAGGACCAATGATTCCATATAGAGTCATAGGAGACATTCGGCCTACCGCACAAAAGTTTCCCATCTCCTGGCTGTGGCTGAGGACCAGCCACCAGGGGGTGCTGCATCCGTTGGTCCCCAGATCAGCATCAAGGGCTCCGGGTTGGCTCCGGAGCTGCCCCTGGTTGGCGTGGTTACCTGCAACAGAAAGGGGGGGGGGGGGTGACTACCCCCTCAAACGAAGCACTTCCAATAATACTGGAGGAGGAGGACAACAGTCCAGAGCCCCCAGCTCGAGAGCAACCACTTCAGGGCCAGTCGAGCATGGAAACCCAAGTCGAGCGGACTCAATTGAGAGCCCAGCAGGAGATCCGAAGCCTTACCGGAAGGCACCCAAGCAGCACGGATTTTGGCCAAGCAATGGCCAATGTCTGGCGATGGTCTTTTGGCCACTGGCCAGAGAGGGGCCATTCATTGGCCAGTGCTCGGCCGATGGCTCATGGCCAGTGGCCATTGGCCAATGGCCAGATAAAGGCCAGTTGCCGGCCAGCCTCTGGCCACTGTCTGGCTACTTGGCCAAGGACCATTGCCAGCCATTGGCCGATGACTGGCCAACTCTGTGCTGCTTGGGCAGGCTCCTAAGACCCATGGGGCTGTCGACCTCTGGATCCTTGCGAGGCTGGCGCTGAATGGGGTTGATGTTGCATCGGAATTGAATAACTATATCTGAGAGCACTTCTTCAGGGACGCGCGGCCGGCTGTGCAGGGTAGACCTCAAGGGCCTCGCCGGCCACGCCGTCCTCTGAGTAGAAGGAAACAAAAGAAGAAGGAGTACGCCTTGCTTCAGGAGAAGTTCGGAAAGAGACAGTCGGAAGCTGCCCGAGATGTCCTGGATGGCAAAACGGAGTCCGGGGTCAAGGACCCCAAGGCGTTTTTAAGGAGTGGGAGACCATCATGGCGGGACCAGTCCCGCCACCCATTCCAGACCAGGTAACCACCACTGGGGCTACGGTGGAGCCGTTTTTCCTCATCAGTGCACAAGACATAAAGCAGTCCTTCCCCCCGCGTGGCTCTGCACCGGGCCCTGATGGATTCACCTCTCGAGATCTGTGTAGGGTTCCTATGCAGATTCTGCGAGTTGTAGTGAACCTCATCATGTTAGAGGGCAGGGTTCCGGTGTGCTTGCGGGGGGCACGGACTGTGTTTATCCCCGAGAGGGAGGGGGCGCTGGATGCCAGGGACTTCAGGCCCATTACGGTGGCGCCGGTATTACTGCGTCTTTTCAACAAAATTTTGTCAGCACGGCTCCTAGCCAGCGTGGATCTGGACCACCGGCAGAGAGCTTTTATTCCGGCAGATGGGTGTGCCGAGAATATTGCCATTTTGGCAATGGCTCTGGATGAGGCTAATACCTCGAGAAAGCCCCTGTTCCTCGCCAGTGTGGACCTCACCAAGGCGTTTGATCGCGTTTCTACGGAGGCTATCCTTAGGGGTGCCTCTCGTGTGGGCCTGTCCCAGCCGTTTCTGGGGTATCTGCAATCTTTGTACGGTACCTCGGAGACGGTGCTTGGGTACGGCAAAGAAACCCTACTGGTGAGGCCCACCACTGGGGTGAGGCAGGGGGACCCACTTTCTCCCATTCTTTTTAACTTGGTCCTTGATGAGTGGTTGAGCTCACTGGACCCATACATTGGGTTCGTAAGTGGCGCGTTCCGGGTCGATGCGATGGCATTTGCCGACGACCTGGTCGTCATGGCGTCAACGCCTCAGGGCCTGCAGAACAGATTGGACAGCCCCGCGGCCTTTTTGCAGCCGCGAGGACTCGAAATCAACGCGTCCAAGTCGTTTACCCTTGCCCTACAGTCATCAGGAAGGGAGAAAAAGGTGAAGGTCAATACTATCATGACCTTCCGGGTGAACCAAGCCCAACTACCCGTAAGCGACACGACGACGGTATGGCGATACCTCGGCATTTCTTTTTCGGCCGCAGGCAGGGCGCCAATGCCTTTGGAGCGGGAGCTGGCGGTGCTGTTGGGTAGGGTGTCAAAGGCAGCTCTAAAACCCCAGCAGCGGCTGGTGATACTTCGTACTTACCTGGCTCCCCGTCTCTTCCACCGACTTGTCCTTGGGCCATGGACAGCCAAGCTGCTAACAAAGCTAGATCGGCAGATTCGTGCCCCTGTGCGGAGATGGCTGGCGTTGGCCCACGATACGCCGCTCGGCTATTTCCATGCGGACGTCCCGGCCGGTCAGGGTTTCAGATGGCCAGGTTCGCGCGCTTGGCACAAAGTGGCCACCCGACCTGCGCCGAGACCCTGCGCTGCCGCCTCATAAAGGAGGCCCTTAGGCACGCAGATCGTCTCAGCGTATACGAAGGCGCTATACTGCAGTCCAGTGACACACGTGCGAGGTTCTGGGCGGGGAAACTCCACCACAGCTCTGATGGAGCAGCACTTAAGGAGTGCGGCAAGGTGCTGGCCGCCCAACGTTGGATGGCCGAAGGAACACACCTGCTGCCAGGCCGAGAGTTCATTGACATGGTGAAGCTACTGGTCAACGCCATGCCAAACCGCACACGCACGAAGAGAGGCCAGGAGGGGAGCCAGATGTGCCGGGCTGGGTGCAATGCACCAGAGAGCGTTGGCCATATCCTGCAGCGGTGCCACCGCTCGGACTTCAAGAGGATCAAACGGCACAATAACATCGTGCAGTTCCTGGCGTCCCGTCTGCGTAAGCTGAAGTGGGATGTCCGGGTTGAGCCTACCATTCGTGCGCCGCAGGGTAGGAGGTTCCCCGACCTGGTGCTGTCGAGCAAGGAGCAGGTGGTCGTTCTGGACGTCCAGGTCATCGGCCTCCGCGTCGGCCTGAGCGAGGCTCACCACCTGAAAGTGGCCAAGTACTCTGTGCCGGAGGTCATTGACCAGGTTCGGGGGAGCCGTGAGACAGTTCCCCTGGTGTCCAGTGTGACCCTCTCCTACCGGGGAGTGTGGGCAGCCGAGTGTGCTGCGGTCCTGGCGGATCTTGGTCTTAACCGCCAGGACCTCAAAATTATTACCATAAAGACCTTGCAGGGTGGTCTGGTGTGCTTCCGAACTCATCAGCGGATAACCACTGTGGTGTTCCCACGGGCGATGGCGCGTCGGCGCAGTGACGATGCCCCTCTTCACTAACCCCATTTTAATGGGTGTTGAGGTTCCTCTCCCCCACCATCTCGAGAGGTACTATACCTTTTTGCCCTTTTTTTGTCGGGTGCGGGGGGGTTCCCGCGCTTGCCTGGAGAGGGTGTAACTCGGTCCCCCTAACCCTATTTTCATCTTGGGTCGGGTTGGGTTCCGTTTGAGTCCCTAGTCGGGTGGTTAACTCTCCCGAACTGGGGGCTGGAGCGGCCGGTTCGCTCCCCAGTGGGTTCAAGCCACAGTGTCCTTCGGTCGCCCGACGATCAGGGAGTAAAAGTTAAAAAAAAGCCAAATGACACCCTGCTTCGCTTCGGCCGCGCTCGTTTCGCGCGCCGAGTTTCCGCCGGTCGTGTCCTCGGCCGGGTCTGCACGCTTACGAGACTGTTGCGTGCACCCGGACATCGCCGCATACCCCCCGCTGTCCTTCGGAGGTTACCAAGTCCACAACGCACAATCTCAGCACATCTCCAAAACCGTGAGCAGCTGGCCGTTGTGGCCCCCTTCACCCCTTAGCGGTCACTCGTTTTTAGCTGCCCGAGTTAGTGCTTTGTGCTAGTGGGTCGTTGGTTGCTACCCTGAACGTTTTTTTTTTTTAAGTCAGTGCGTTGAACCGCGCACAAACGTCACTGGTTCCACTGCCTTAACTTTTTTTTGTTCAAGGCAGCTTTGCCGGCTCTCACTCCGAATTTTGCGCGCGGACTGAGAGTGCCCGCGACTCTGTTTAGTTGCGCCGGCGGTCAACAGAGGGCGGTATATTCCACCCGTTCTCGTGGATTTCACCACCTCTGCCTCACCAGCAGCGGGGGTAAACGTCTTTTCCTTTTTTTTTAAAGTTTTGGGTGGTTAACTACCAAAGTTTTTTTTTTTCTTTCGTTTAACAATATTTGTGGGGGTTGGTCGTTCTCAATTGAGCGCAGTTCGGCACTTTGCCGCGAAAAAATGTAGTTCTTTTTCTCTTTTTTTTTTGTGCTTCGGCATGCAGCCCTGTAGATCGGATCTACACTATGGGGCTACGCAGGGCACCACTATACTCGCGGTCAGCTTTCTGTGGCAATGCAGTCAATGCTAGGGGAGAGGGTGCACCAACCGCTGTACACGCGCTTTCCTCCTCTCTTCGGATTGCCACAGAAAGCTGACCGCGAGTATAGCTGGTTTTCACTACACGTAGTGGCGTAGTCTGCAGGACTAGTATAGTCTACTGCTCTGGGAAATTTTGTACCCTTTGAACAAGTTACCGTGGCCTGTACAACACAGGCCACATTACCAGGCACTCCCCCTCGGCCTTATAGCCTACCCTTAATTACAAATCCCCTTTTGCCGCAAGCGGCTGGGGAAGTAGTGTTTCAATTTTTTTTTCCTGCATCTCAGCATGTCAGGGACTCACCCATAACCTAGCGCGTTAGCAACCATCGAGAGGCTGTATTCCCCAGAGGAGATCGTTTGCCACTTATGCGACAAACGATTAACCTCCCGCATCTCTCTGGGGGAGCACTACGAACTTGTTCATAGTTGTCACTTCGTATGGAGATGCTCCATTTGCCTCACCAGAACGTACACCAAGAGCACCTCCAAGTCATCTCATTACACCAGGCGTCGAAAGAAACCATTAGTATCACCCGCTTCAACCATGGTGACGAACGAGGACTCGCGCAGTGCGGCCGGCAACGGGCTTCCGCAGAAGCCCATTCCTTCACCTGCAAGTCACACCGAGAAGGAGCACCTATAGCTTTCCCGGGACTCCGAGAGGGCGGGCATGTCGATGCCCCCCACGAGCAGCACCCCTGCCTTGCATCTGCCACCAGCAGGTGACTGGACCACAGAGGACATCAGGACCTTGGCGGTCCAAGAATTGTTGATGCCCGCCAAGAGGAAGTTTGTTAACAAAGAACTCGCCAAGGGCTACGCAGGGGTACCTTGGCAAACCATCAAGGGCATCAGGGGGCGGAAGCTCTATAGGGACGTGCTGCAGCAAGAACAGCTGTGACGCAGATTACCTCGACAGGACTCGGAGGTACCTACACATGGCGAGCCCCCCACTGCCACTCTAGGCGGACCACTACCATCAGTACAGGACTCCTCCGGCGTGCAGACAGACACACCCTCCTCACCCCTCAGCACGCCAAGACCGCAGCGGCAAGGCGGGAGTTCGATGGATTTTTCTCCAGCAACGGGCACCCCCCGAGAAATCGCCCCTACACCAGGCACAAGGCCCTGGACAGATAGGGACACAGAGGCACTCGTGCTGTGCGAGCTCCAGGCACCTTTGTGCCTGCGCAGTGACGAGGAGCTCGCTGCTTTGATGCCAAGAAGAACATGGCAGAGCGTCCGAGACCACCGCCAGACGCCCCAGTACGCGGAGGCAATGCGCAGGCAGCTCGACAGGCAACGGGGAAAGGATTCGCCACCCTCACTCACACCTTCATCACCTTGCAACCACTCGCCAGGCACCCCACCAGCTGTCATCGTTCCTGCTCCCTCTGCTGCCTCCATCATCGCAGAGGTCCCACCGAGCATCGAGACTGTGAACTCTCCTCCACCAGCAGAGTTCAACCTGCACGCGCGGTGGACGGTTTCGGAACTGACGGCACTGGCCAGGGCGGAGATCGCTTGTGGGGACCAGCCTCATATGAACCTTGCTCTCGCCAGGACATTCACCACCAGGTCCTGGCAGGGAATAACGGGGCAACGAAATACACGCCGATACAAGGAGATCCTGGCGACTTTGAAGGCGGCGGATCACGAGCAACCGGTTCCCATCCACCCGTGTGACGTTCACGGCGCCAGCGCTACCCATGTGCGTACCCAGTCTGCTCCAGGATCCCCTGTCACCATCACACATGGATTGCTGGACCCCATCAAGATAGAAGAGGACCTGCGAAGAGTAGGCATTAACAACGCCAGGCTTGAGGAAGCACTCTCCAGCCGGCCAGCTGGGATGGCCGAGGTTAACATCATCATGAATCACTTCAACGTTTCATCAACAAAAAAGGGGGGCACCGGGGGCAGGAAGAAAAGGAAGCGTCGTCCAGCCAAGAACCGTAACCAGCGCCGTCGCGAACGCTACGCAGAACATCAACGGCTGTATAGTCTGGGGCCTAAGGTGCTCGTTGACGAGTTGCGGCTGGACGGGGCTGACCCAGCAGTCCTCCTCGTGGAGCTCCACCGTGTCTACGACCCCCTGATGTCTACGCCATCAAGACCGGTGGACGGGTTCATAACATCCGAACCCGTACTCAACATCGAGGTCGAGCCGTTCACCGACGGAGAACTCCGAGGAGTTCTCAAAAACACAGAGGCGAAGACTGCCCCCGGCCCAGACGGCCTTACCCTTAAGGAGGTGTCCAAGGTTCCACCAGCCATCCTCGCCATCATCTTCACTAACTGGTTGGCCTTCGCTACACTTCCTGACGACCTGAAGGTGGCCAAGACGGTTTTCATTCCCAAGTCCCGCTCGGCCACTACCGGCGGGGACTTCCGTCCCATCACCATCTCATCCATCCTACTGCGCCTCTACACCAGGGCGCTGCTCCGGCGGTTCTCGCAAGATCATGTCTTCCACGACCTCCAGGGTTGATTCGGAGACGACCGGAGCGCATCATCTAACATCATCATTCTTCAGGCCCTCATGAAGGCGAGGAAGCGGGCTCGGCAGAGCTTCTTCAGCCTCAGCCTCGACTCCCGGAAGGCCTTCGATACGGTCAGTCATCACGCCATCAAAGAAGTCCTCAAAGGAAGGGGACTGCCACCTCAGTACATCGAGGTGGTCCGCGACCTATACGCCGGTTCATCAACAACATTCTGGTCAGGGGGGTCACGGACGACGTTAGGGTTCCCGTAAGACAGGGGATTAAACAAGGGGATCCCCTGTCGCCCTTTCTTTTCAACTGCGTCCTGGACCCCCTTCTCATGGACCTCAACCGCGACTCGGCCGGCCTGGACGTCGGGGACACCACCATCGGGGCACTCGCCTTCGCAGACGACCTCATCCTCACCTCATCGAGCTATGAAGGACTTAGGTTCCTTCTCAAGCCCACCGAGGAATACCTGGCCGAGGTGGGCCTTTTCCTCAACCCAGCCAAAACCATTTTTTTGTTTTGGCTGGAGGGCATCCTCGGTGGCAATCACCTACGACCTCCCAACAATCACCGTGGCTGGCACCCCCGTTCATTCAACACCCATCAACTCACCCATCCGGTACCTCGGCATCGACTTCTTCATCAACAAGCGGCCTGTCGTTCATTCACAACATGCCGAGGACGACCTCATTCTCATTGAATCATCGTCGCTCAAACCATTCCAGAAGCTGCGCTGCATCAACACCCTCATCATGCCCAAGTACCTTTACGCAGCTTCTTCCATCTTGGGCTCATCCGGGGACTCAGCCGCCATTGACAAGGCACTTCGCATCCGCATCAAGACATTACTCCATCTTCCACTGTCATTCCCCAACACCCGCATGCACCTCGCAGCGCGGGATGGAGGTCTAGGCTGCCTCAACATAGAGAGGGTGGCCCAGGAGGTGCAGTCCAAGGCGCTGGCACGACTTGTTCGCCTAGGCAACAAGGCCGTCGACCACCTGCTCAACACCACCCTCGGGCCGTACCACTGCCGCCTCGCCTCCCAGCTGCGAGTGCCACCCGACCTCACAGACGCCAAGGAACTGACCGCAGCACTTGGGCAGTCCAGGAAGGATTGGTGGAGGGAAACCCAGGCGGCTACCAGAACAAGGATCTTTCCGCTCATCAGGATCAGCCCCTAGGGAACACCTGGCTGCAGCACGACTCGAGGCACCTTAAGGACGGAGACCGTATCAAGGCGTTGCGTCTGCGGACAAACACCTACCCAACCAACGTCTTGCTTCACCACCACAACCAAGATCCGTCCGCCCGACTCTGCAGGAGGTGCCACCAGTCATTAGAAACCCCATTTCACATACCCCAGGAGTGCGCGTCCATCAAACTCCCGAGGATGGAGCGTCACAACTTCATTTGCAAGCAAGTGTGCCGACTTGTTAGCAAGAATAATCAAGAGGCAATCATCCACACAGAGCAACTCATCACGAGCCCGGAAGGCATCCGGCTCAAGCCAGACATCATCATCTCAGACGGCGACAGGGTCATTATCGCTGACGTCGCCGTCTCGTGGGACGATGGCCCACAGTCATTGCAGAGAATGTGCGAGTTCAAGAGCGCCAAGTACGACTGCCTGCGGCCACTGTACCCTGATAAGGTCGTGACGGCAGTCGGCTTGGCGTTCGGGTCTCGCAGCATGCTCTGCACGGGAACCGTCCGGGGAGGAGCCAGCCTAGGGATCCCCAAGTGTGACATGGCCTGGCTCGCTTCACGTGCCCTGGTCGGTTCCCTCATCTGCCTCAACCGGTTCATGAAGGCATAGCTCCATCACTCATCAAGGTTGGTTGGGAAGCTCACCCACCACCCTTTTCTTTTTTTTTTCTTGAATTTTTATACACGTTTGGCATACTTGCTAATGTGTTTTGCAATTAATGCGTTTTGTTTTGTTGTATTGTAGTTGCGTTGCTTTTACGGGTAGACTTGGCCGATTTTTGAGGAGTTTTTGAAGAATTAGTTTTCTAGTTGTGTTCTTTTCAATTTTTTCTTACGGGCAGAATACATACATTAAACGGTTTTGTCTGGAACAAGGGCAGGAGAAGTCAATTGTACTGCAGCACTACTGCACTGCCTTTGCCATCCAGGCAAGCTGACTCTCCCACCACACATTTCCTTCGTTACTCCGAACTACCGCCTTCGGCGGAAATTTATTGTAATAGCCTGCCTCGTCATCTAATTAGTGACGCGCATGAATGGATTAACGAGATTCCCACTGTCCCTATCTGCTATCTAGCGAAACGACAGCCAAGGGAACGGGCTTGGAAAAATCAGCGGGGAAAGAAGACCCTGTTGAGCTTGACTCTAGTCTGACTCTGTGAAGAGACATGAGAGGATGAGAGGTGTAGCATAAGTGGGAGGCCGTGAACCCTCGTGGTTGTGTCGTGCCGACAGTGAAATAGCACTACTTTTATCGTTTGTTTACTTACTCGGTGAAGCGGAAAGCGGACCATGAGTGAAGCGGAAAGCGGACCACTTCGGCCACACAAGTTTGGCAGTTACTCTCCCTCAGCTGTACAATAAAGTCCAGAAAACGTTGTTTTTTTTTGTTTTTTTTTGCCTAGGTGCTTTAGTTTTTGTTTAAAAAAAATGAAACAAATTTAAGTTTGACGCGCCGCTCAATTCCGCACCGTTTCCGTGTTTGCGGGATTAGTGACGTGAGTCGGGCCCGAGGGGGGCACCCGGAGACATCCGGTTTCATGCCGAAGATCCAGACATGTATGTACGTAACGCGTTACTAGTAACAAGTGTCTTCCGCCTAGTTACTTTTTTCGGTGACGAGTAACGTATTTCCGCTCGAGTATATTTCGCAATTTTCAGTTCTAGTTGACGCCTCTTGTTATTTTAGCGGTGCGTAACGATAACTTCTAATTCGCAGCTGAGGGGCTTTCCGTAGAGCGTTCTGATAAGCGGTCGTAGAGAATGCCATCGTTGCCCGTGTTTTCGAAGAATATTCTTTGTTAGATTGTAAAGTGAGACAAAGCCCTTCGTCAGAGAGTTCCCCTGAGCTTTGTTTCTTCCTGATTGCGTTTGCTTTTGACCATGCGTTAGCGTGTCAAACGAGATGGCCTGATCGAAGCGATCGCCACTCCTGACATGGGATGGTCACGCCGTGCATGCTTATGCCCGAGTCCCACTAGAGCGTCAAACAGATACAACAGACACCGACAAGGCTCGAACCCATGCATCATACACGCGAAGGTATCTTTGGCAGGCTTGCAACCACTCCTGCTCACTTCACAAGCACCGAGACTGCAAGCCTACGAAAGGTATGATCGCGTGCATGCTGCATGTGTTTAAGCAATGGTTTGAGGCTTCTCGGGGTATTTTGTTTCCGTTTGTCGCTTTAGTGGGACTCGGGCATTACCGCCTGCCTCCACCGAACTCTCTCAGCAATGAAACAGCGATCTTGTTCTCCGAACATCTAGGAAGCCGGAAGGTTTCCAAGAAAGAAAGAAAATAAATGAAGGTTGTCCGAGTTAGATGTCATTTAAAACGGCGCCGGCACTAACGTTTGTCGCAACGTTAGAGCCGTTTATTTCATAACGGATGGTTACGAAATAAACAACGAGCGGCTCAGCGTCAGGCGCGGCTCTTCGCGAATGGTAAACTTGCTCGTTTTAATGCTTTGCACCGATGGTGCAAAGGATCCCCCCCTACGGCGGAAGTCGCTGCAAGAACAGCTCTTTCAAGCACTGGCTGTCGAACGTCGCGGCACGGTCGCCCATCGCAACTTCTGCGCCGGATGCAGGCGCTTCTCGGCGACCGTGCAGCGACGTTCGACAGCCAGTTCTTGAAAGAGCTGTTCTTGCAGCGACTTCCACCGTCGGTGTAAATGATCGTGCCTCCATCGGACTTGTCCTTGCCTGCCTTGGCTCTCCACGCCGATAAGATCATGGAGGCTGGCAGCCAACACCCGTCAGCTTCTACCGTCTCATCAGTCCAGCGGCCCAAGCCCGCAACTCCAGCGACTCGCGCACCAGCAGCTGCAGCGGTCAGTCGAGATGAAATCGCAGCACTGCGAGAATATCTACAGGAGCTTGTCGCAAGCACCTTGCGCCTTTCACAACCTCGCAGCCCTAGGCGATCCTCACAGTCTATAGAAGCGCCTGTCGTTGTTCTCCCTCGCCACAGGTGAACCGCCAGCCTAGGCATAACCAACCGCGGCAAGAGCAACAGCACTGCTGGTATCGCCAGCGCTTTGGAGCTGCTACGGAACGCTGCACCAGACCTTGCAGCTGGTCGGAAAACAAGACGCGGGATCGTGGCGACGAGCGCTCCCACAAATAAGCAAGGTCGCCTGTTTTACATTACGGACGCTACCAGTGGACTGAAGTTCCTGGTCGACACAGGAGCTAAAGTGAGTGTACTACCCGCAAATTCCCTTGACTGCACACTTACTCCTATCTGCCACCTGCAAGCGGTCAACAGCTCCAACATCCCCGTCTACAGGAAGAGGTCCATCCTGATCAACCTTGGCTTGCGCAGGACGTTTCCTTGGATCTTTCTTGTAGCCAAGGTCAGCCACGCTATTCTAGGAGCGGACTTCCTGTCCCACTTCTCTCTCCTATGGCCCGAAAGAAAATTCATGACTCCACCACAGGCCTTTTCGTCACCGGCCAAACCTCGACACTCCATCCGTTTGCTTTCACACTTCGCCAACCGATGCAGTCGCCTTACGGGCACTTGCTGAGCGAATTCCCATCGTTAACGGCCGGTCCCGACTGGAACAAACCGGTCAGGCATGATGTCGTCCACCGCATCATCACCAGGGGTCAACCTACACACGCCAGGTCTCGTGAGCTAGCTCCCGAAAAGCTTCGCGTCGCTCAGCAAGAGTTTCAACACATGGTTGAGATCGGCATTGCTCGCCCATCCTCGAGCTCCACAGTAGCACCCGCGACCCGAATAAAACACTTCAGGGGAGGGGGGGGGGCTCTCCAAAAGGGGAGGGGGGGGGGGCTATGTGGCGATAGCTACTGGGAAAAGAAGAAAATCGCGTGGAATTATAAAGCCGGATCAGTTCAATCTCGGGATTCATCAGGCGTAGTCGCTTTTCGTCTGTCTCTCTACACATTTAAACTAAATTGGTGGGCCGTTCCTAACGGCGCTGAGATCCCAGCATCCAACGTCATGTCATTACATGAAAATTAATGGTAAGAAGACAACAAAGCTAGCTTTTTGATACAAAAATAACAATTATTGGAAAGCATCAATTCAATAATAAATTCGTTCACTTCGCGGTTGAGGCACAGACCAGAAAATGGTCTGTACGCAGGATACCATGCGGCCCTGCATACGCGCGTGTTGGCCTGGGTGGACAGGACCGCGCCGTTCCCCCAGCGTTTTCCGTTGCTAGGCGGTTGCTAGGCCTGACGTCATTTCTATGGGAGGAGTCTGGGAGGAGTAAAACTACGGCGAGAGGTCTCCGAGGACAATATATGTCCAGAGCCGTATATTAGGAGAGTTTGGACAATGGGCGGAGCAAAGGCCGCCGCCAGCGCCGAAAACTCCCCCCGCGGTTAGAGCGTAAACTAAAGGTACGACACAGCGTCGACCAATCAGGAGACCGCGACGTCACAATATTGCAAACGACATTTAAAGCGTGAAATAGAAGCGTTTAATCTCGGCCTCTCTCCATCTCGCAAATGTCTGCAGTAAAGACAAAGGCACAGGCACCTGAGCCTAGCTCAGCGAAATGCTTTTGTTTGTACGAGAACTCGTGCATAGGAGGCACTTTCCAAAGCCACGCGCTCGTGCCCATGCCTTTGTCTGCACTGCTGATGTTTGTGCAGATGGAGCATCGGTGACAGTTTGCTCTGGGCCCGCTTGCTAGAACAGCGTCTAAGCTGAGGCTGGCTGAAAGAAAACAATGCAAAGGGTGAGGCGCGCGAGTGTCTTAAAGGACACATGCAAAGAAAAAAATCATTTTTTAAAAAAAAAAAGCTTAGATGGAAAAGGATATCGTAAAACGATTTCACAACGAAGAAAAAAAATTTTAGGGCTATATTTACGGCGCTATACGAATTTGTAGTTGGCGCCCGCGGGCGCCGCAGAAAAGTGGCCCTTATTTATCACGTGACGGGCCCATATTTGTCACTTGGTGCTTGCGTTCTTTCGGAAGCTTCCTATGGCCTCTAAAAGTAACTTATTCATCTTTGTTTGAAGTATAACAAAAAAACTAAGATTAATAAGTAACTTTTAGAGCCCAAAGGAAACTCCTGAAAAAGCGCAAGCAGACGTGATTGACCTGTGCGCCGGTCAGATGACGGTGGTGGCGCCCCAAAGCACACGAACTTGTGCGGCGGCGGCGACGGCGGCGTGGAGAAACGCGTTGAAGCGGCGTCGTACAATGCTCAGCGTGCGGCGGCGGCGTGGCTTTGCGGCGCCGGCGACGCAGGGCGGCGGCGCGCGGGCCTACCACGTGACCAGCGGCGGCTCCGGCGGGCGCCAACTACAAATTCGTATAGCGCCGTAAATATAGCCCTAAAAGTTTTTTGTCTTCGTTGTAAAATCGTTTAATGATATCCTTTTTCCATCTAAGCTGTTTAAAAAAAATGTTTTTTTTTTCTTTGCACGGAGTCCCGCTCGGCTCGTGCGCTGGCTTTGGCAGTGCTTTCTTTATCCGTCTCAGCTGAGACGCTGTTTCTAGCAAGTCGGCCCTGGTTTGGAGCGCACGTTCGTTTATTCTACGCTTGAATATTGGCGTGACGAAAACCTCACATGCGCAAAGTTTTCAGTCACCGAGAGCTAAACGTTTTCACTCTAACGACGCCAAAACGGCTTAAATTAGTCGTGTCACATATTTACAGCACACGACCACCGCTAGGGGCTGTTTCGCGGCCTGTGGTTGGCCCCGAGATGATCGCCTATTCAAACCAATGTATGGCCAAACTCTCTCAAAAAACGGCTCTGTATATGTCCATACTGGAGCACCACCTGGTGGCGTTTGCCATAAAATGGGCCTATAGTGCAGTGGGCAATCGTTGCGGGTAATAACACAGCTTCGCTGTCCAACCACCTTCACAGCGTGGATTGGAGCCCCAACATTCCTTCTGTTTTTATAAAAACTAGCGCGCGCAAGACAACACGGTTTTTTTGTTTATGGTTTTATAGGTGACACAGATAAATTTCCGCAGTTAATTGGCCAAAGTCCGAAAATCGTTGCACCGCCCCATTAAAATCCAAGTCAGGCTAAAAGTGTAAATTCGATCTTATTTTGTAGTCTTTATTGTACCACGCATTCAGGTGTAGAGCTTTTAGGCAAACAATTTCCCCTGACAATCTCAAAAGCTGAAATTTCTCATGAGGTCCCGAAAGAGATAGTTGTATAATTGAACTCGACGCCGGTGATCAGAGGTTCTGTCATTCATGAGCAGTGTTGGACAAAATACTCGATAAAAGTATTTAAGTTAAGTTACTAGGTAAATACCTGCTTCATAAAGTATTTAAAATACTACTCAAGTTACTTTCACTGTAAAGTATCTTGAGTAGAGTACAAATACTTAGAAATGTAATTCAATTCATTTTGAAGATACTTTCGCATTTCATAATTTGAATTGACGTCAGGGAAAACAATAATTATACAGTTGCGCAAATCTGGTTTTCCAGAATGGTTTATTTTCGCGCAACAACACAAAACGGCAAAAAAAAAAAAAAAAAGAAGGAAAAAGAAACATCGCAGGGCTATTTTATGCAGTCCAACTATAAGGAGCAGAATATTGTCACGAATGACAAATGATGAGGTGGCGTATAACTGAAGAACCTAAACGTTTAATGGGGCGAACTTGTGCCCAAAACAAAATAGAGAAAGGCTAGCGTCGCAGGCGTTGATGTCGGCGAAAGAGCAGGATGAAGCGCTGGGACGAGACAAACTCCGGACCAAAATAAAAAAAGATAAAAAAATTGGCTTGCTTTTGTATGTTTATACAGCCTTGATGTTAGTACGCCTTAACAGTTAACCGGTAGCTTAGCTGTAGATAAGAAATTTAGCCAATGCAGTACAACCGCTAACCTGGGGTTTTTAACGTGAATCACACAGTAGTGATTACATTAACGCGTGCCGGTACGAAACTCATCTAGATCGAAACGGGCGAGGGCGGCGGGGATCGAACCAAGGAGGTTCCCAGCGCAGGCTTTCGCTACCGCCACGAGGAGCACCTTTTCTACCAGCTTGGGTTTCTGGAACATTCGGCGTAGAACGTTCCGCGCGTAGAACATTCGTAACTAGATCAGACGACAAGTTTACGAAAATGTCAAGTTGAAAGAATAAATAAAAGAGGAGTCCGCTCCCTAGAATCGAACCCGGAGGCTCCGCGCGAGAGCCAAGCGCGGTAATTATTCGGCCTCGCGCTCGCTCGGCAAAGCGCGTGGCAATATCACGGATACATGTTACAAAACATTTCTGGAACAGAAATAAAGAGGTCGCTTTAGCTAAAGTGACATCGCTGAATATCACGTCCTGTGGCGCACCTTAGACACATCGTTTACCTACAATCTATATTCTCAATATGGGGAGTTCACTATAAACGAACTTGAGATACGGATATGAGTGAATGGATAACGAAAATCCCACATAATAGCCACGGCAGTGGTCGCACCTTCTTCAAGTAGGTTGCGTTCAGAAAGGCACTCAGCGTTGGGGGTTGCTTTGTTGGGAATTTGAGTGGTCATCCAGCTTTTAGTTCGTTTCCTGTCCTGTTCTCTGCTTATCAATGTTCGCTTAGACAGTGTTCGCGAGTGCAGTAGGTGATGGACTGAAGACAAAAAGAAAATAAACAAAAGAAAGCCTAGACGTTTCGCCGTAGGAAAGTCAAACATACAAGCAAAACAAAAAAAAAAAATTCTGTCCCAAGTTTTATTTTTTTTATTTCTTATTTTCTTGACAACCAAGTCTGCACTGTTGTCGTAGGTCGTTTCTCGGTCTGCGTTGCGCCTCAATGTGGCAATCCTAACTTCCATAAAACCACCCCTATATGTTTGAGGATTTTTGGGGGGAAACTCTAGGAAACAAAAGGCGCCTTTGGGAAGTCGAGGGGAAAACCTTCATTGTACGACCTTTTGGCTGAAAAATGAGTCACGATCGGCAAAAAAGCGATGTTTTTTTTCACGAGCTCAACCAAAGTCACCGTAGGTAATCGGAGCTACAGACGCTTTCAACGCGCGCCAAATTGAAATTGAGCCGCCACAGCCGACCTTCTCTTGTCATACCGAGATGCTGAGCCACTGAAGCGGGCGTTGACGAGTCTCCACAAGGGCCTATGCTGGGGAGAAGGACGCGGTAGAATCTAAAATGGCAATGACCTGACCTACTGTGGTAATGATGCAGTGGAGAGAACGGAATAAGAAGAAACAAAAACTGAAGGTCGGTTATGGCGGCGCCCATGCACAGCTGCCTGAAAGCGTCTATACTTCGTTTCAATCTATCTGCGAGCGAAGCCAAAGCTAGAAGCGCGAGACCAGCGCTTTTTGCGTTTCTCCCCAGCTTGCGCGCTCGAGCAAAGCCTGAACGCACGGAGCTTCCGTGCTCGCGCTTCCAGCTTTGCCTTCGCTCGCACATAAGGTGAAACGAAGAATAGCAACAGGATTTGATTGCTCGAAAGAATGTTCATTCACGTTTGCTCGTGCCATGCCCAGGCCACTTCACACCAAAAAACTCGGAAAATGGCGGAATGTCAAAAATGTATTTGAGATAATGAGTACAAGATACTCAGAAATGTAATTAAGATAGAGTATTAAATACTCTCGATCAAAAGTATTTGCAAGATACCAAGATACCTCAAAAAGTATTTAAAATACAGTATCTTGAGTAGAGTATTTGAGATAGGCACAAGTCTGTTCATGAGTAGGGTTCCGTCTTTTCGGTAAATACCGAAAAACCAGAAAATTAACCCTGAGCTGGTTTTATCAAATCGGGGAAAACGGAAAAAGCCTGAGAAAACCCGAATTGGAGCTGCCCTTGAACATTAAAAACCCAAGATTCACGGGAAGAAAACCTGTATTACAGCATAATTGTAGAATTACCCGAGACTGCGGTGACTACAGAAAAACTACAGGAAGAAGGAAAGAAGTTCTTCCTTCTTTCCGTCGTTTTTCTGTCGTCACCTCAGTCTCGGGTGATTCTACAATAGACCTTATTTAAGGTTAGTACCTTAGTACCGAGTGGTGGCCACCACGCGGCAACCTTGAAAGTGTCGAAAGACCGTGTCTCTTATACTGACATGACATCACCTGGAAACTATGTATGCATGCTACGGAAACTGTGGCATGCTGTCAGCTGTGCACCAGTCATCAGGTACACTGCCACCCTAGATGGTGAGGGCCTGAACTGCCCCCAACTGTGCTGTTTATGACCTCTCGCCCACTCATCAGGAGCAGCTGGTTGCATTGCACATGCTGCTGGACACCCAACAGTGCAACAAGAATGCCATATTTCTAGAGAAGCGCAGTCAAGGTCCAAAATTGGCTGGAAAGCTTTGTTCAGAGAACTGTGGAAGGAAACCCTGCGTTATATGGCACTAATGAGTTATTTTAGTCCAAGTTTCTTCATCCTTGTTCCTTTCAATTACATCCAGAGCCGCTTGTGCTCGCAGCCTTTCTTGCTTTCTCAACGCAATGCGGAAGAGCTGGACTTCCTCAGCAGCAAAAGCAATGATGGGAACAACAGTTAGCTTGTCATTGGAAATCAGTTATGATAAACTGTTATAGCAGAAAGGAAGGTGAATGCAGCACTCTTGTGTTTTCTCTCTTTTTTTTTTTTCATTTTCCGTCCTTGTGTTGGGTTTCGATGTGACTGATTTCCTCCAGATTGCCCCTTTCCATTTTTACATGCGATTGACAGAGCATGCCTGTTTGCTGCAAATTAGATCAAGAGATGCACATTGCTGAGGGCTGCTTGTCTCATAGGTTGCGTGTTGTACTGGAAAACTGACAGCATGAGAGTGTTGGTCTCATCACTTCCTTGGTTAGGAAGTTGCTCGCATAAACTAAATGACTCTCCGAAGTCTCCCATTTTTGCTATTTCCAGTACTGCATGAGAGTTATAAAAGAAGGTAAAAGCAGTGGTATGCCATACAATACTGCTCACCGTACCACTAGGAAGTGGAAGCTCTTCCCACCCCTTTCCGCTTCAGCGGAGCGAATGGTGGAGAGGAGGTCGCCTCCTCTCCATCGTTCGCACTACTAAAGTGGAAAGAGGTGGGAGGAGCTTCCACTTCGTTCTTGACGTGTCATCGACTATAGGTAATTTCTCTAGCATGCTGTTTAAAAATTCATGTTTTTATAAGCATTAGCCCTTTTCATGTGCTTTGTCTGCGGGCTGTGGAGGGACAAGAAGTCGCACATGCCCAGCAGTCATCTTCACTGACCACACTCGTGCTGCACCTCATGGGGTTGCACAATTTTCACCCACAATAAAACACGCTCCCTATGCACCATTCTGCGTCTGTCATGATTTCAGTATAGCATGGAAAAAGATTTGCAGCAGTACCATGGTCATATCCAACAAAAGTGTCAGACCTAGAATACAATTTTTGGGTCAGAAATGTGTTTCATTTTACGTTCTTTGGCGAAGTGAACACACAGACAACCTTTCGTGCCGGAGTCAGGCTGAAGACTGACGTCTCGTTTATTAGATATAAAACGAAACAAAAGAAAGGCGCCTCTGGTACGGGGCGCTCAATGTATACGCGCGAAGCGGCGGAACGGATGTTTAGATCACGGGCTCCGCGCGAACGGTTGTTCTCGCTCGGTCGCTTTGGACTTTGGAGCTCGCTAGCGTCGGCGCGCCGGCGACTCCATAACATCCCTCTTTCTAAGGGAGCTTCGAAGAAGTGCCGAAACGGTCTGGCTCTTTTATACATCGCCCGTGCCGAGAATGTTTGTGAGAGGTGTCGGCGCACGTTTCCTCGGGCCTCGTGGTTGTTTCGGGGAACTCTTCGATGCATTGTTTATCTTGTTGATCGGGGAAAGGAATTAAATGCGTGCGATTTCTTCGGATCTCTTGACCCTCGGACGTTATCCAGTAAGATCGTGGTGTATGGGCCTTGTTCTGAACAACTCCGGTTCGCTTGAGGTCAATGACCCAAACTCGCTCTCCAGAGACGAGTGGATCTATAGTTGACGCACTCCGTGTCGCCGGTCGAAGTGTTGCTTTTGTCGGTTCCTGTTTTCTTGCTCATACTGACGCAGTTCTTTTTGGTCGGGTAGCTTTGGTTCCAGGAGCTGAGTGGCGATCGGTACGGTTGTACGCATCCTTCTCCCCATGAGAAGTTCTGTCGGACTGTATCTGTTGGGCAGAGGAGTTGAACGGTAGATCATGAGTGTCTCGTACGGATCTTCCGTTTTGCTGAGTGATCTCTTTATGATCTTCACCGCAGCCTCCGCCATGCCATTGCTCTGCGCGTAGCGAGGGCTTGATGTGATGTGCTTAAATCCGTAGGTCTGTGAGAACTTTGTAAATGCTGAACCTGTGGTTCCCGCAAACTGAGGACCATTATCAGACACCACTACTTCTGGGATGCCATGCCTCGCAAATACCGATTTGCAGTGCATTATTACGCACGCTGCTGTGAGGCTTTCCAGACGGGCGATTTCGGGGTAGCGAGAGTAGTAGTCGACGACGACCAGCCGCCATTTTCCGTGAATGAAGAAGAGGTCCATCGCCACTCTCTCCCACGGTCGACTAGGAAACTCTGACGGGATGAGGGGAAGCTTTCGGTTCTGGCCAGTTTTAATGCACTTTTCGCAGTTCTTGACTAGGCGCTCGATATGATCGTTTATCCTCGGCCACCACACCGATACATTTGCCCGTGCTTTGCATTTTCCTATGCCCATGTGTCCTTCATGAAGTTGTTGCAGAATATGTGGACGGCAGGATTCTGGTACCACTATTCTAGAACCATTCATGAGAAGGCTGTTTTGCACGGCAATGTGATGACGGTACTCGTAGTACTCTTTGAGGTCTGTTCCAAGATCTCGACGATTTGGCCAACCTTTATGGCTGTAGTTGGCGAGTCTTTGGCAAACATGGTCTTTTTTCTGTTCTGCCGTTATCCATTGGAGACTCGTTTGCGTTGCGGGTAGGGACGTCTCTATGTGTCGAATGAAGCAATCGATTTCTTCTTGCATCTCTTTGTCTTGCCGCTGTGGAAGAGGGCTTCTTGACAACGAGTCAGCTGCTTGAAGTTCCTTGCCCGGAACGTGGACAACTTCGAATGAGTAGCGCATTAGACGCA
This sequence comes from Ixodes persulcatus, assembly GCA_013358835.2. Lineage (NCBI taxonomy): Eukaryota > Metazoa > Arthropoda > Arachnida > Ixodida > Ixodidae > Ixodes > Ixodes persulcatus. The sequence goes on along the minus strand of JABSTQ010006036.1, from coordinate 51,438 downwards.
TGCGCAGTCTCTGAAGACGTGGGGTTAGGTCGTTCAATGACTTTGATCCAAACAGAGAAATTAGAGGTTTGTGGTCGGTTTCCAGTACAAAGTGCGTTCCCACGATGTAATCTCGAAAATTTTTCGCATGCCCACGTGAGTGCCAAACCTTCTTTTTCGATTTGGGCGTACCTCTTCTCTGTTTCCGTGAGTGTCCTGGACGCATAGGCGATGACACGATATGATCCATCCTCCTGCTCTTGACGCAGCACTGCTCCCAGGCCGTAGGATGACGCATCTGCCGATACAATCGATCGTTTGTTGGCGTCGTAAATTCCGAGAACAGGGCAGGTTGAGAGGATTTCCTTCCACTTTGTGAAGGCTTTCTGCTGAGGATGTTCCCACACGAAGTCCACTTTGGAACTCAGCAGTGAGGATAGTGGATGCAGTAGGTCAGACAGGTGTGGCACGAATCGTCCTAGGTATGTCGCCATACCCATGATGCGCTTGACTTCTTTCTTTGAAGTCGGTATGGGCATCTGTTTCACTGCGTTGACGATTGTCTCGTCTGGACGGACACCGTCGCTGTCTACTTGATGACCTAAGAACTTGATACTTGTCACTCGAAAGACGCATTTATCCTCGTTGAGCGTGAGTCCTGCTAATGAGAGTCTCCTCAGAACTTCTCGCAGACGTTGCTCATGCTGCTCGGACGATGACGCCCATATCAAGATATCGTCCATGTAGCAAAGCACTCCTTCCATTCCTTGGAGAAGTTGTGTAATACGTCTCTGGAAGTGTTCCGGAGCTGACGTAATTACGAATGGTAGGCGATTAAAACAAAATCTTCCAAACGGAGTGATGAATGTCGTCAGGAGTCGTGACTTCTCGTCTAAAGGGATCTGCCAGAACCCAGAATTCGCGTCCAGCTTTGAGAAGATCTTGGCTCCCGCTAGCCTTCCCAGCGTGTGCTCCACTGATGGGATGGGGTGATATTCGCGTTGAATGTGCTTGTTCAGTTGTGTGAGATCAACACAAATGCGAATTTTGCCAGACGGTTTGGGGACGATGACCATCGGCGCGCACCATTCAGTATGTTCTTCTACTGGAGAGATGACACCTTGCGACTGCATACTTTCTAGCTCTTTCTGCGTTTCACGATACAGCGAAAGCGGTACTCTTCTCGGTGATGCGATAGCAAACGGCGTCGCGTTAGGTTTCCGCTTGAGAACGTGAGCACCTTCGAGAGATCCCAGTCCTTGAAACAGATGAGAGAACTCTTTCTTCGGTTCGCAAGCTTCGTTCGCAGTCATGCAGATTTGAGGGCCAAGCCGAAGCTTTTCGATTGCTGGCTTACCCAAGAGAGGCTTGCGAAGTCCTTTCACGATGTAAACTTCTTCGAGTGCTTGTTGCCCACGGCAGTTGAGCTTCATCCAAGCTGATCCCATGACTTTAAGGGGTCGTCCGTCTGGACCATGAAGTCGGCGTTGGGGCTCGGAGAGCTTGTGGCACTTTGCGAAGACCTTTTGAGAGATGGCAGCTGGTAACACCGTTTCATCTGCTCCAGTGTCTATTCGGAAAACAACAGGAGTTTTGTCGACGAATATCTCGATGTCCCATTTTTCTGTCTGAGGAGAAGCTGCAGCTCCTACGAATCCTTGTTCGTGTACGAGGGAGTTCACGGTAGTTGAAGATTTGCAGACTGTTGCAAAATGTCCCTTTTTCTTACACCTATTGCAGCCTGCGTTCTTCGCCGGACACACGCTCCTCGGGTGAGCTTCTCGACCACACCAACGGCAAGGTTTGCCTTTTGGTTTGGGTGTCGCGGTCTTCTTAGAAGGAGTTCGAACGTTTGAACGTTCAGTTCCTCGCTGAGCAGGTCCTGCTGCTGTCCCAGTTTTGGCTGCTATACGGTCAACGTTGGCATCCTTTTTTTTTTTTGTCGGTCGGAGTTCCACTTGTTGCTTCTTAATCACTTCCGATTGTCGCGCAGCAGCGATGGCCTTCTGTAGGTCCAGATCAGGATCCAGTTGAAGTTTTTCCGAAGTCCTGCTGTCCCGAAGACCAACAATCAGCCTGTCGCGGATCAATTCTTCCGTCAGTGGTCCATAGTTGCACGTAGTGGCTAATCCATGGAGAGCAGTGACGTACTCCTCGACAGTTTCCGTCTCTAGTTGCGATCTTGTGTTGAACATGGCTCTCTCATACACCACGTTTCGACGAGGAATGAAGTAACGTTCGAAGTTCTCCATCACCTTGTCGAAGTCTTGAGCCTCGGTGTCGGACAGCTTGAAGGTCTGTAAGACGTCTTCCGCTTGTGGTCCCATGATGTAAATGAGAGCGTCGACTTGGTGTGATGATGGTCGAGATGCCAGTCCTGATGCACTGTGGAAACGCTTGAATCTCTTCTTCCACGCCGGCCATTCGTTAGGTGTTGCAAAGCTGAAGGCTTCGGGTGGCGAGATGCGAAAAGTTGCCGTTACCATTTGTTCGGTAGCACCGTTGTCGGCAGAAGTTGAGGGCTTGTCCATTGTTCCTTCGTTTGTAGTCGATCCTGCGCTTTACTAATTATTAGTAGACTCGCGGAGCGATCCCACTTCTGACACCATGTTTCGTTTTACGTTCTTTGGCGAAGTGAACACACAGACAACCTTTCGTGCCGGAGTCAGGCTGAAGACTGACGTCTCGTTTATTAGATATAAAACGAAATAAAAGAAAGGCGCCTCTGGTACGGGGCGCTCAAGTTACGCGCGAAGCGGCGGAACGGATGTTTAGATCACGGGCTCCGCGCGAACGGTTGTTCTCGCTCGGTCGCTTTGGACTTTGGAGCTCGCTAGCGTCGGCGCGTCGGCGACTCCATAACAAAATTCTCGGTGCAATATGTACCGAGACTCATACCGCCACTCCTGATTGTCAATGTGTATTTTAAAAACAGAGAACCAGAAATTTCACAATTAACGGTGGTACGGCGGTGGAACTCCAATCGTCCAGATACCAGCAACCACAGTTAATTCTTCACCTTTTCTTCCTCTATGCTTAGAACAATGTATACTGTTAGAGCCAGAATGTTTATGCGGTCGATGGGAAACAAGATGCCGCCTGTGAGGTGGCCCTGTTTTTATTCTTGGTTGTAATGCCTTGGCGTCTCGCTTATGCGGTTTGCATTTTCGCTAGGTTACCCTTGCGAAAAACATTTCGGTAAAAAGCTTTTTCAGAAGCAGTAACTTATCACAAAACATGCAAAGTTCAAAGTTTAGGTGCCATATCAAACAATCTCCGACAGCACATGATTGGTGGTGTTTCTTCAGCCCAGGTACGACAGTAATAAAAAAAAAAAAGAAAATGTACTTGTCATGTCTATCTCTTTCTGTCTAATATGAAACAGCATTTTTTGAAATACCAGACTTGCCTGTCATGGGCTTGGGGTAAGTTGCTTTGATGCATATGCAATTGCCTCAGACCAAAAAAGTGTTCTTGTATCAAACTGCTTCTTGATCCATAATAGTGTCTATAAAGGACCCCGAGAGAATTGAATGCCCCTTGGACTGTCTGCTACGTAGTCCACTCTGCAGTCAAAAGGGACTTGCCGTGTCTACTGTATTGGGCAAGTTGCAAAGTATGAAACAACATTGCAAGCGGATGCACACACACACACACACTTTGCAGATGTGACGAGTTGAGGGACAAAGCTCGTAACATGCTCGGCAGCTGCCAGGCTTCAAGTTTGAGCAGAGCGATCCTGGTAGGCAGAACATACTTGGGGTGCAGAGGCGACCACCTCTCAGATTTTCAGCGCTGCAGAGCTTGTCCCCTGTTGTCAAAGCTCACACCGTCCTCGGTGTCGGACTCTAGGGGCGCGAAACGTAGGCCCCGAAATAGAGTTATACAAGCCCGCATTGTGCAGAAAGTCAAATGATGTTGCTGTGCCCAGTACCTTTGCAACCACTAAAACGTGCTTTTGAGCATCCTATTTACTTGTCTACAATAGAATCTTAAACGATGATTTTTCTTAAGCTTGGCCTCGGGACAGCACAGCATCAATTGGGATTGCAAGGAATTGGTGCGCAACCATGGCTTCAGGGGTTAGTCACTGTCACAAAAGTGAGACAGTATCTGACATGAATGTCTCGTAAATTTTTCAGTTGTCCAAAAGCACATCAAGACTAGATAGAGGCGTTCTATGCTAATTCAGCCTCTACTTGGAGCTAGTAGTTTCATAACATCCCGAAAAGCCTGCAACATGATAATAAAAAAAATATTGGCAAGAAAAAAAATGTGGAGGTATTTTACTTGCCTTGCACAATACCAAAACTTATGCCTTACACAGCCAAGAGGTGCAGCGTCAGTTGAGTTTGGAAATCGTAAAGTGGAAAAGTACACAGCATGCTGCAGCTGAACAATTTCCCGACGTTGAGGCCCGAGACCTTTCGATAAAAGATACACATGCGATCACGAGTAGGCTTGAATGCGTGCGACGATCTCGCATGACACTCATCACGTTGAATGAGGCGTCAGTTTTCTATCGAGAGCTCTCGTGCAAGCGCATTGAGAAAATGTTCTATTCAGACTGTATTAGAACACAGTGCAGCGCACCGATGCACGGTGATGTCTTCGCCGCACCAAAATGTGCCTCCAGCAACGCAGAAGCTAAAAGCACTTGCTGCTCGACTGTCAGCACATGGGGCCTCTCGCGACACCGCCAAACCTCCGCGGCAACTGTCAGAGCCAGCGAGTGTCGGGCAGTATTCCCCGATTACGTCCTTGACGAACCTTGAACCGAACATATGAAAAACATAGCGATGGTCCGTGAAAGCTTGCTTTGGCTCGCCCCGTCCGCGAGCGTGAACGTCGCCATCTTCATTGACTTTGGCAACTCCGGCTGCCTGACTGCCAAATTATCTCCATCGCCAAACTCAATCGTGACGACATTTTGACGTCACCACAAACTTTATTATTTCACCAGCATAGCTCGAACTCCATCGAAATCCGTAGGGAAAAACTCAATCGCAACGTCACATCACGTGACCAAAAGGGCAGCCAGTCAGCGACCGATTGAGTTAGCTTCATCGAGTTTGCGATCTAGCATAGAAAGACAGGAGCTGCGGAGTGCAGGCACACACGCGCACGAATGGATAACCACGTCGGTAGAGGTAAGTACAAACAAGACATCGAAAACAAAAATAGTGTTGGTGCGAGCTGAACGCCTCTGGTCGGTGTGGACGAAGGTGCCCAGCGATTCATCGCCGCGTACGACAAGCATATGTTGTGTTCAATCATGCCCATTCGTCGCTTAACGATTTCTTTTTTGAGCGTTCTCCGCTGGCTGTAAAAATACAGTCAATCTAGCGAGATGCCGTCGGGGGTAATCGTGGCGATTCCGGCACACACACTGCGGTTTGGTGAGAGGGCATCTCGCTCTCACCAACGTTGTCCAAGTGCCTGATGGCACTTGGAAGACGTCTAACAGGCGTATGCGCTCTATTCTGTCACTCGGCCGAAAAACCGTTCTGTTCGCTAAGCCTTACCGGGAAATTCGAGCGTCGCTGACTGACGACCATATTGCTTTAGGGCTAGTCAAGTTTGACTACCTTCGTTTTGACTACGTGTAGGGTCGTCATTTCTACCCTAGGGGTCGTTATATTTGTGGCAACTTTTTACCACACCAAAGGTAGTCACATAGTCTACCTTTTTTCTTAGAGTGTAGGTTACCTTTGCATCATGTGGTAAGCAAACTTAATTTTTAATCCAATGCGATGGCAGTAGAAACATCAACACGAATAAATCTGGAGGAGCCATCTCAACAGCACTTTTACCTTTGTGTTGGTTATGTACAATGCAAATACTTTTCACCAGTTTACGCGAATGCAAAAGTGGGTATAAAAGCTGTCACTTCGGGCAATCAAATGCAGGTTTTAAGTGTTATAGACAAAAACAGCACAACGACACGTTTTCATGCTTCGAGCAGAGAGCTAGCTGGCTAACCTGAGCCAATTGCCCGAAAATTTTAGCTAGGGGTAATATGTGGCAGTCACCATTGCTGCAGCTTTAAGTGACAGATGTAAGCACGAACTATACAATTTTGATCACTTCATTGCTACAACATAGTTCCACGCATTGAACCAGTCTACGTTTGCAGCATATTCGCATCGTCTAGCTGTTGTGAAATCTCCCTTTTTTGCTCAGAACATTTTTATAATCGTCAGTGCTGGGTAAAAGCCGACATGCATGGTACACCTCGAAGCAGGTTCTCCTTTGAAACTGATTAAACCACCTCAAAGCAGCGTGCGCAGTTCGCTATGGTACGAGTGTAGCAAAGCTGAAATCAAACCGTCGTGTGCCATCAACATGTCGCCACCGATGGCACTGGCATTGCTTGAATAACGTTGGCGCAAACCATGCATAGCATTGAAATGCTCTTCAATTGCACAAATGGTCACGGAGGATGGACGCCTCGAAGCCATGGCTCCAAATATGCTCCTGGGCCATATACCTGAGCACTGAATAGTTCAAAGCATGTGAGATCATTGGAATGCCTCTACAACATCTGCAGGGCGCGAGTCGTCTACGCTTGGATCATTGACGGGCAGGCGGCCCAGGAACCTGTGCAGATCGTAGTAGAACGGCCAGGTCACCTTTCTGGACCGATCATCAGCGCGTTGAATAGTGGCAGTACATGATCTCGGCGATCAGCTGATTGTCGACACTTCTGCCGTTTGCATCAGATTGCGGCGCTTTTAAATTATAAAACAGCGAAATTCAATTTCTTTCGTTTTCTGAGTTTGAATTTTCCTTGTCTCGCGAGTAGAATCTTGGCTTCAGAAAACTGTATCGTTCCATAACCGTAACTTTTCTGGTGATCGCGCTTTTTAGGAATATTTTGCTTTATATCTTTCATTCGTGGCAACGACAACTTATATTCATGGCAACGACACCTCGACGACTTCTATTCGACGATTTCTGGGCATTTTCGCAGCTGCCGTGGCGAGTTCGTCACTGTTTTGAACTTCATCGGTCTCAGGCATGACTTGATTTTAGTAGTCATCTTACCTAACTACTTATTCTCGATGATGTTTTGTCTTCAGCGATGTAGCGAGTAGAGCGTCTTTCTCGCGTTCGGTGAGATCTGGGGCCCCCGATGGCTCCTTTATCTCAAAATGTGAGCACGAACACTACTGTCACTATTCTGTTATCAACCGATATTAAACACACAATCACAGATGTAAAGAGCATTCGTGTTTATTTAAAGCGTTGACTCCTGTTTTTGAAAGTTAAGCGAAAAAAATGATTGAATTGGGAGACCTTTAATTCGTTACTCACCGAAGAAATACAGCGAAAAGCAGATGCCGACGACGGCTACTACAGCAGGCTTTTTTTGTTTACATCACGAGATTCCTCTCCTCCAATCGTATTCGTCCCTCTGAGCATTCCCTAGTTTGCTCTGTTTGTCCCTACATTCCCTAGGCAAGTCCAGCGTTTAGCTAGGGGCGCTTCTGTAAACCCGGGTTAACGTTGGTGCAACCGGAATTTAAACCCGTGCTTATCCGAGCTCGGTTTAGGGCGCTAAGCCGACTTAGGAAAGAGCCGCTTTGGGTTAAGGTAAGCGACGTTGGTGCAACCGGCCCTAAATAACGTTGTATTGATCAATGCATTAAATTTGTTAGGTCAAGAACAAGAACAAAGTGGTCAGAACTATTCACGACCTAAACCAAAAAAAAAAAAAAAAAAACATGTCGTAGTGACATCTACTTTCGTATTTCGTAAATTTGAAGATTGGCGAGCGCGCTCAGGTGAGCAGCAACCTGAGAAAAGCCTCACCTGTACGTCTGGTTCAGGTTGTCGATCTTGCCCTGTACCTGCTTTCGGGTCTTTATAATCGACAGCTTCTCGAGGCCGAGATGGACGGTCTCGTAAACCCCGGCGTTCCTCCTTTGTCGGCGGAGCGACCATGGGTGCTATGTTGCGCTTTTTGGACTCCCAGGAGACTTGGAAGAAGGAAGTGACGTCAACGACTAGAGCAAACGCAGATTGGATGTTGACAGAAGAAAACAAAATCAACATCCAATCTGCATTTGCTGCGTTGTTGACGTCACTTCCTTCTCCCTAGTCTCCTGTGAGTCCAAAAAGCGCAACATAGCCCCCCTGGTCTTCGCTTCGGACCAGTGAACTCGCGGAACCTGTTTGCTGGTGCCGCCAGTGCTGGCACCCAAGTTCACTGGTCCAGCAGACGAAACCATGGTCACGAAAATGTCCTGGGAACACAAAGAAAGACACGCAGCAGCCATTGCGTTCGCATCTGGCTCGGGTCTTGTCTCTGCACCGCCGCTGCTACCTGCTATCGGGAGCATAAACATGTCACTGGCGTATTCCATCACTTTTGTGCTCACATTTATTTTATAACTTGTTATATTTAGGTATGCTATCAATTTTAATTAATTAAACAAACCAGACGTATACCTGCAATAATTTTATTTAAAATTTCTGGGTCTGAGGCTACTCCCCGTAGCTGTAAAGGGAGCTTGGCGAGCTCTGTGTAACACAGGTACATCCTAAGCGTGCGCCGTATGATTACGATCTCCAGCTTCCTTTACTATATAGGGACCTATGCTAAAGGTACTTTTAGGCTGCCGTGTAAATGGGTTGAGACCCGAGAACCAGTCAAGCTGCCTACTGCAGCTTTTTACCTCTTGGGCCCACTATTATAACCGATGGAAATAAAGTTTATTATTACAGCGGAGCTGTTAAGGGCTATACTCCGTTTCACCTTATGTTGTACCGCAGAGAAGGCTAGAAGCGCGAGCTCATAGCGTTGGGAGCTGCTCTTAACGCACGAGAGCTTGTGCCGCCGAGATGTGCCCTAGAGCAAGGAGCTCGCTCTTGTAGCCTTTCCTGCGGTACATCATAAGGTGAAACAGAGTATAGTTTCCCCAGTTTCGTGTCCGTGGACAAATAAATCTCCATACAGCCCTCTGGACAGCTACCGCCATCTATGAGCGACGGCGGCAACCAGACAACCGACTTGCCGGTTGTTTGGCTGCCGCCGTCGTTCATAGATGGCTGCACAAAGTACAGCTCCGCTCTCTTCCTTCTTCCAGAGTGGAAGGGCTGAAAGTTTTTATTATTATTATTACTATAATGATGATGATGATAATGTACAAGTAGGTCGGGAGCAGGTAACAATTAAGGCACGATTCTTCGTGTGTCTCAATTATGGATACAGTAAAATTTGACGCTTTGGTCGCTGCCTTCGACTGGAATGAATTTCTAATGACTGTTTAACCCCGTCACGTTTGCAGTGCCTTCGCTGCGATTTTTCAATAATTTTACTGTACCTCAAGAAAAATTATCAATTTTAAGCGACGATCTGATAAGCCCTGGTTTAATACTGACATCATGACTGCACTCCAAGGAAAAGGATGTGTTGTGGCTACGTTGCCGTCATGCACCAAAAAACGTGGAAATAAGAGCACAGTTTCGAAGTGCTCGGAACAAAGCCAATGCGATCATTAGGTCTGCTAAACGACGCTCCTTTCAGAGTCAGAGAAAGTTTTATGAATCAAGATCGAAAGGCACGCGAAACATGGAAGTTGATTAACTCTTTTAGAGGACGTGAAACGAAAAAAATTCCTCCTTGATTCTCTTCAACGACACTTTGGTTCCTATCTTCAATCCGTTGTCAACGAGTTTAACAAGCTTTTCGCTGCTTCATCAGGCATTGCAAGAGATTATAATTTCACATCGTTCAGCTCGAGTCCTAATAATGGTATGCCTACGTCTGCGTTTCATCCTCTTCTAACTATGGACACATTACGCTCAATTTTGTTCTCTTTAAAATGCAAGACGTCTCCTGGTAATGAGGGCATTCGTATCAGTGACCTCCGCCGCAACATTAGTCATATTCAATACGTGCTTCTTACCATAGTTAATGAGATCCTAGCTTCCAGTGTAATTCCCAGTGACTTAAAGACCGCTCTTGTTAAATCAATTTTTAAAGGAGAAACTTCAGAAAAACCGGAATGTTATCGCCCAATTTCCATCTTGCCTTGCATTGGGGAAATTTTAGAAGAGCATCTGGGGGGGGGGGGGGGGGGGGTATATTGTGATGTCCAGCTTCATCGAAAATTCGAACCTGCTGTCGGTAAACCAATTATGTTTTGTCACTGGGAAGGGCACCCAGCCTCAGCTTGAAGATATTTGTGTCCTCTTACACCGGGCTTTTGAACAAAACTTACATCTGCTACTTTTTTGGAATGTTGCAAAGGCCTTTGACACGATCAGTCATAAAGTACTCCTTTTTAAACTACGGAACTACGGCTTCCGTGGATCACTTCTTTTCTAACTTCAAACTTTCTTTCTTACCAGTTTTTAAATTGTATATATGAGAAACTGTAAAAGTGATCGGGTTGTGTTAAGAGCTGGTGTACCACAGGGATACATTCTGTCGCCTCTTTTATTCAATCTTTTTTTAATGACATCTCCAGGCTAGTTGCAAAGTTTACCAGTATACTGATGATACCTTACTTGTTTCCAGTCACGTTACTTACCACCAAGCTGTACACGTATTGCAACACGACGCCACGCGAGTAATAGACTGGTTCTAGGAGAATTTTATAACTGTTCATGTTAACGGATCCAAAACCAGACTTCTCTAATAAAACGTGAGGAAGAAAACGAGAAGGGAAGGAGAAGGAAGTTTGTGTTTGTCCGTCCCTTCTCGTTTTCTTCCTTAAGTTTAATTATCCGTACCAACCCGCTCGTTCTGTCCAGACTTTTCTGCTTCAGGAATCCGCTAAAGCAGGTAAATTTAAACGAATCTTTAGTTTACACAGACCCAACTGCCATGTCTGTACATGTGCTAACCTAAAATACATCGAGACTGTGAAGTACCCAGGAATATTCTTTGATTCAGATTTATCATGGACAACGCATTTATCGTATGTATCTGGAAAGCTTCGAAGCGTCAGCTGCTTACTTTATAACAATATGATAGCTATGCCATTTGCTGTATGAAAATCGATTGCACATGATCTTGCTTACAGTATACTCAGATATGGCATCACATTATTTGGTAACTGCACAGAAGCTTGGAAAACTAAAATTGACCGAATTCTTAAATGTCTGTACCATCTTGATATTCCATTAGGAGCAGACAACTTCGAGGCTTTACATTTGCCAAACTTTCGTTCACTTCATTTTCAATGTCGTGTGCTCTCTCATTTTTGGTGCAATGATTTCAAACACCCCTTTGTGTCCCGCAGAGATTAACGTAGCTCAGATCGTTTTATAACTCCCCGGTGTTATGCGAGATATGGTAAGCGATAACGTTCTTACTATGTGCCATATATATTTAGCAGACTTTCTGGTTACATTTTTAAAGCTACTACTAAAAGAAAATTGAAACAAATGTTGAACAACTTTTTAATGTAATCGTGTCGTGCAGTTTTGTTCATTGTTGCTTTCAGTGATTTTTTTTTATTTTTCCACTGTGTTATTTTCAGTGATTATTTGACTCATGTTATGGTGGATTCGCACGAGAGATCTTTATCTACGGAGAAAACCGAGTACGTCATAGAGCTGCGAGAAGGAAACGACACGAGAAGGAGGGAGCAGTGCAGAAAATCAAGCGAGCTTTCGCACGACGGAGTCGCATGTAGTTGAGACGCCGGAGTCTTTTTTTTTTTTTTTTTTCGCAAACCTGCTGGCGACTTTCGGGGGCTCATCGAACAAAAGGCAGGGAAAAAAACACGATGAAGACACTTAAAGGGCAACTCCGCTTCATTTTTGTTTTTGAACAAACAATGCAGTCCTCTTCAGTATCACCTAGGAAGACCACACGTCAAATATTGCAACGTAGTTCCGTCTAAATGTACGGTCCGGCAAACTTTGCAACTCACCAGGTTGCCGAAATCGGCTGACTCGAGCGGGCGAACTGAGGCGCAACCAACAGCGCAGTCATGGCTACGGCGTGGGCGTAGCCAACATTGAGCTAAACGTCATCACCATTGCCCCTTTTTGCTTGTTTTTACTTCTCCAGGCAAGCGTAACGGGTGACGTCAGCAACGTTTCCTCTCGGCGCGCCTACGCAGCGCGCGTCTTGGGAGCCGTCCGGCCGTCACGCCGTGGTCCCGCCGTTACCGCCGTCTTGCGCGTCACAACCGCCGTCGTCGTCTCACCGTTTGCGCTTATTCACTCTCTGAGTTTCGTCCACACGACGGACATTTCGTGCGCAGATCACGCCGCAGTTGTTCAGATGTCCTCGAATGTCGTAAACACCAAAACGTGGTGAAGAGTGCGGTGCAGACGACACTTGCGCCAGGCCCACGCCCGCCCCAAAGTTATTAGATTAGCTAAGTTACAGAACTGCTCATAGGCGCTGCTTGCACAAGCAGTAACCCCCCCCCCCCCCCCTTTTTTTTTTTTTCACTCACCACGACTCGTTTCCCGTCGCTCGACGCGCCGGTCGGCTGCTATGGTAACTGCAGTGGTGGTGGTGGAAAACGTTTATTGATACATTAGTGTTTTTCTTTTCTTCCGCACGGTTTTCAGTGATTGGGCGGATTGTACTGGGTCATTCAAGGGGCGGCCAGGCTCTTTAAATCGACCGCAAAATTCGGTTTCTTAACCTATCGCGCTACGACTGCGTGCAGCGTTGCCCACAGATGGTGCATTTTTTTGTAAAATTTGCGAAGAGGGAACTTACCTGAGGAAAAAGTAAAGAAAGAAAAAGGATTAGCTCCTATGGAACGCAGCGACGCCACCGGTCTTCAAACAACACGGCGCCGTTTCGCACGGGAGATAAGAGATGGCGCAAGCGGTCGCGACGCCAACTGCCGCCAACGAACGAGCATACGACGCCGAGAGCCGGCGTCTTTAGCAGACAAGGAACTGCAGTTCCTTGTTGTTACCGCGCCTGCTTTTGTTTCTGCGACTGTCGCCGCCTGCGGAACGCGCGCCGCTTTTGAGGCGTCGGCTCTCGGCGCCGTATGCTCGTTCGTTGGCGGCGTTCGTTGCGCCATCTCTTGTGTCCCGTGCGAAACGGCGCCGTGTTGTTTGAAGACCGGTGGCGTCGCTGCGTTTCCATAGGAGCTAAGCCTTTTTCTTTCTTTACTTTTTCCTCAGGTAAATTCGCTCTTTGCAAATTTTACAAGAAAAAAAAAAATGCACCATCTGTGGGCAACGCTGCACAAAGTCGTAGTGCGATAGGTTAAGAAACCGAATTTTGCGGTCGATTTAAACAGCCTGGCCGCCCCTTGAATCACCCTGTAGAAGCAATCTGCCCTATTTGAACCAACTGATAAAAATCACTCCTTTCTGACTAATCGGACTTTAAAGGGGTAGGGAAACGAAATTTCAGCGCTCATTTTCTTGCTTGAATGTGTTGCATGTTGCACCCTAACCTCAAAAACACCAGTCTTCCGTTGAAAGGCACAAGAAAACTAATTTTAAAGCTAAATAAACAATCTTCCAATGTGCACCTGGTGGATGCATGCGGAGCCTATTTGGGAGGTAGTCTAGCAACGTTGTGGAATCTGCTACGTAGTCGTGACGTAGCAGATTCCTCTGGAGCAGCTCCGCTCTTTGGAAGTACGCTCAACTGTTTAAAGTCACCTCGGCCTGAACGTGTTTGCCCCTTTTCGAATGAATGCGAAAGCTTGATAATGTGGATGCTTGGGCAAGTTGGTAATTCATGCTTGGATGGAACAGCGCGGATGAACAGTCACACTCACATACACACAAGAAGCAAACAGACTCGCAGCGCTGACTTTCAACTCAGTTCTATATTTCTTCTTCCTCAAATCTTCAACTTCTTCACCTTTGCCGTTAATGAGAACAATTAAAATTTTTACACACCAGAGACCAAATAGCCAATACACATTAAAAATAACTAATAATTAAATAAATCATGCAAAGACAACTAAAGAAAATAATACTAAAAAATTAAAAATTAAAAATTAAATTTAAAAAATAATAAAGCCGACACGCCGGGTTGGAGGTTGCTGGTCCGGCCTTTCTTCCTCGGCTTCAGAGGAAGACGAAGCCGAGGGGTCGTACTGGTAGGGCCGGAGGCCGAATCCCCTTTCCGAAAGGAATACAGAGTGGGCGGTGTCGGTCTCCTCATCCTCACTTGTGTCGTCGTTCCCGAGAAAATCGTCCTGAAGCGCCATTGCAGTGGGCCAGACGAACACGACGCAGACGACGCGACGACGCGCGCACAACCGATTTCACACTCTCACACGACAGGTGAAACGCCCGTCACCCCGCGGGCACTTCCAACGGCTCGGTTGTAACGCGCTGACGGTATTGACACCACTCCAACGCTGACAACGCCACCAACGGCAAAGCTCATAACCAAGCCTGTCTTGCCACGTCACGGATGCGGGGAGTCTTTTTTGTTGTTTTTGTTTGCGCCGGATATCCCATGACGCATCGCGCCCTCCGTTCGCTTCTCTTCGAGCGCTCGCTCGAGTGCACCGTTTGGAACGAAAAATATAGCCAATCGTTCAAAATACAAACGTGCGATTATGAATTACGGTTATTATCCGTCATGCTTGACCCATTTCCGAACGAAATTTGAATATTTCAATTTTTGTTTCCGTACCCCTTTAATGCTACAAATCTGATCTGAACAAAATAAATCCGACTTAAATAAATTTTAATCAAATAAATTTTAACCAAATAAATCTTACATATTATTTAAAAGTCGTGTTTTTTCACCCTGGTTTGAATCACTTTATGACAAGATATACTGCCAAACACCAAGCCGGGCTTGGCTTTCGAGGCATGTTTTGTCCGCTTTGCCCACCGGGTGTCACAGGGAATCACACTTCAAGGTCGCCCCAGCATGCAACCGAACAACTTTTCAGCTTCCCGCGCAACCCCTTTGGCACTTGCACTGCCGTGCAACCTTCGCGCCAGCTTAGGAACCACGGCTCTGGCGAGGACCTCTCCAGTCACGTACAAGACAAACGCAGACGCAAATAAGAGAGCACCCCCCAAAACATTCGAAAGCAAAACATCACCATAGAAACACTTCCTCCAAAGTGTGCATTTTGCCAGAAGAAAGCTACCACAGAAGATTACGGCACGCTTTGAATGACGTATTTTTACCCACGCGGGGCGTGACATTTC
Source organism: Ixodes persulcatus (assembly GCA_013358835.2). Taxonomy (NCBI): domain Eukaryota; kingdom Metazoa; phylum Arthropoda; class Arachnida; order Ixodida; family Ixodidae; genus Ixodes; species Ixodes persulcatus. The sequence continues at coordinate 36,333 of JABSTQ010006036.1, read as the reverse complement.
CGCTGGGCTGTACACTTCCCTAGTTCTTCCCTGTAGCTTTTTCAGGCTAATTTTTCTTCCTAAGCCGTCTGAGGAGAAGCCCGTCGTCATTTCGTCTGTGTACGGAGAGGCACTGATTGGATGGGCGATAGACCCCAGGCAAGGCCCCAGGTACGGCCAACCAACAATACCCAGCACAAAAGGACTCTGTTCGAACATTCGTTCAAAAACGCCAAGCCGCAAACTAGAAAAGTGTGCGCGGACCTGACGTCGGCGGCGCGGCGGCGCGCCGAACAGTTTGCGTCGTCGTCGGCGGCGGCGGCGCAAAAACGCTTGGCGTCGTCGCGCCGGCGTCTCGGCGCCCTGCGGTGCCCGTTGTGCCCTCTGGTGAGCGCATACAGAAGTAGCGACTCACGTGACCCGAAAGTGGAGGAAGGCGTTCCTCATGTGGGCTGGTGGCGGGTTCTGATGCGGGCGGTCCGATCGCGGTTCCCTCAGCGATGATCAACACGTGCATTCCGAGTGCCGTTGCCGTTTCCCTGGCGATCTGCTTCGTCTCCGGTGAGTGAGATCCCGCGCATCAAGTTGGGCGCCCGCGCGTTCGGGCGATGCGTGTCGGGCGGCGCAGCCCATCTTGCCCCTTCCACAGAGCGTTGGTTGGGGCCGAAAAGTGGCGCGCTCGGTTGAGCGGTTCGTTCTCCTGGTGATCTGAGATCTCTCCGCCGATTTGTTCAATGACACGGAGATCGAGAGACGCGCTCACGAATTAGCTACGGGCACCGTCGCGCGGCCTATATCTAACTCAGTTTTCCGCGACGCCCGTATTGACATTGCTACCTGGGCAAAAAGAAGGAAAAAAAGGCGCGCGCGGTAGCTGGGGGGCTCCCGCTCGATTGAAAAAGCCGGTTGAGGTCGTTACAAGGGGGATGCCGTGGGTCTCAGAACGAAGCACGTCTGGAGGACTGCCAAACGAATCTCTGCCGGGGTAATTCTCTCGGGACGGACACAACTGTTGCTCGAATGCGCGGGGTGCGCGAACCTCGGACAGAGGTCTGACTGTTTCCGGCCTGGTTCGGCCCTTCTGCGCGTTCATGCGAGCACTCCATTGTGCCGTGACACCGGCCGAGGGCACGAGCCGTGCTTTGTGTAGCCGCACCAATGGACTTGCCCTGCAGGGCTGCGAATAGACGGCACGAGCCTGGTTCTCCTTGGAGATTCCTTGTGGCTCAACTGCAGCGACGACCGGGGCGGCAGCCCCCACTCGGTTTCGTGGTACAAAGACAATGTGCAATTCTACTGGTACGAGCGCGGCCTGGAGCCGGCCAGCCGTAGCTTCGACGTGCCGGGAGTTCACGTGGACGTGAGTAGCCTCAAGTCCCGCAAGCCGTCGGGTCCGCGTGACAGCGGTCCCTTTTGCAGCACGCGCGCTCGCACGAGGGTTTCGTGCATTTGCTGCGTGCCGATGGCCGCACGAGAGGTATCTACCGCTGCTGATCTGGCACTGGAGCCCGCCGTGGTGGCGGCACACGCTCAGCTGGCCGTGCGAGTTGTCGGTGAGTGAGCACTTTCGCTGCCTCCAAAGATCCGGCGCTGCTCTGCATGGCCAGCCTCTCCGATTCTCTTCGAGAGCAGTTTGACGTCATCTGCGGCGGCCCTCCCTCCCTCTGTCCCACTCCGCGGGACGCCTCTATTGTGCCTCCTGTCTGCGGCTTTTCATCCTCTCGTCAACACGCTCAAGGACTTGTCGAGCGCTCTGTCGCGTCTGCCTGACTGCCGCTGATTCGCAACGGGACAACGCTTTCTGTATAACGACTTTCTGGCGCACACTGACCACGCCCCTGGGATTGTGGAAGGCCGGAATGCGGTCGAGGACCATTCCCACTCTGCTGTTTCTGTCGCACTCTGTACTCGGTTTGTTTGGACCGTGGCTTTCGATGACTCGTTCTTCCTGTTGCCGCGTGTCGTCTGCTCCTGTTGGGGTTTGGGCCACACATCACAACTCACGACCGTGCGTGCATCACCGACCAAACATCCCGACTCGAGTTGTCGTAACGGGAATGAAATCGACGCGGCGGGTGGTGTCACAACGAAGCTCATTTGAGCGGTCCATGGCGCCTGTGGTCGCGCGGGAGCGGAAATCGGCTCTTTTTGGGGTGAGTGTGCAGGTCTGACCGTGACTCCTTCAATTAATACCCAGGCTTCTTTCTATAACCACCTATGATACTGAGTAGTACTCGCACAACACACAAATACCCAGATATACCGAAATTGTACCTAATAATTTTTAAAGCAATGGGTGTGGTTTCCAAAACGTAACCACCACACCTACTCGCGTGATGTTAACAAGTTCAATTATTCCAGATTTTTTTAACCACTAACGCTAATACTTCCGTTACAGCTGCCGCTACAGTAAACTTCGACATCAATGACCATTGTTCAATATTTATAGCTTATCTGGCTTCACTGGGCGAGTAAAGCCTGCTTTTTATACACATATACCTACCAAAGTATGAGAAGCGCAAGCTTGGAACTGTTCCATTATGAACTCCCAAGTTGGGCTTCTGTTTTCAATGAAACCACTGCGGATGGGGCGTATAATGCGTTCATAAAAAAAAAGTTTTACTAAACATTATAAGTAACTGTTGCTTTCCGATTAAACGTTTTAAACAGAAAACAAATGAGGAAGCCCTGGATCTGTCCTAAACGTTTAAAAATGACTGAGAATAAAAACAAGCTTCACCGTTTAATTAGAAGAAAAAAAAAACGCGGAACTTAAGTATATTGTCAAGCGTTTTAAAAAAAAAAAAAATCGCCCCTTTGTCGTACTAGCGTGGCAACGGCAGTGATAAGACGGCATGTGTTGTTATGGAGAAACTGACGAGAAGCGGCCCTGGTCGTGCGTGGAAACGGCCTGATGTACATGTCTTGCACGTGACGTCACGCTAGGGAAGGACGGTGCCCTGCATCATGATGGTTGTGGACTTCACACCGCGCGGATGCGCTTACCAAGGCGTAGGATACCGCCAACTGCCCGGACATGCACCATATTTTCAACGAAGGTACCTTGTTTTGTTACATGTGAACTTGGAAAAACGTGCCGAGCTTACGATGATGACGCTTAGCCAGTACGTGCGGAATTTTTCGGCATTAGTGCGATTGCGGTATACAAGCAGAAAGTTCGGATATGTCGCCGACGAAGTTTTGACAAAAAAAGCTGTCGAGTAGCCAAAAAAAAAAAAAAAAGCTTTATTGCCGCGCCCCAGAATTTGATAGGGGTCGCTTGTAGAAAAAATGTTGCGATTCTGCGAAATACTAGTAAAAAACGCAAGGTTCCCGTCATAATCTACACTCTGATACAAGGATAAATCAAATAACGCGGAGGCATGCGGTTTAGAGAAGCTCGTTTTAGCGAACGCCGTTTAACCGACCCCCGTTTATCGAATGCCTTTATAGAGAACCCAGTTTAGAGAAAATAGCGATGAGCCTCCTTTTAGCGAATTCGGCCGCCGCGAAGCGGCGTGTACGGGTAAATCAGATGAGTTAACATTTTTGTAATGAGCCGCCGCAGACTGCCGCCGCGAAGCGGCGGGAGCGCAGCGGGGGGCATGGCTTAACACGCGCACCAGTGATACACGCGAGAAATAGGAAAGCCTTTTTTTAAAAAGCGTCCCCTTTTCGATAAACGGCGTTTCTCTAAACTGAGGTTCTGCTTTCTCCAAACCGTGCTTCGATAAAACGTACCCATTCTCTAAAACGTGCTTCGATGAAATGGCATTCGATCAACCTAGTAAACCCAAAATAACGGACAAGACAACTCTCCTTGTCTCAGGGCTTATATTATGATGTTTCCTAACCGGCTCGCCTGCATACTTTCGCTCCTTGCAGAGGTCTCGCGGACGGCACAAACCGATGCCCCGGCGGCGGCGTCTCGGCGAGCTTGCACACGGGGGCCGCCGCCGACCGATCGGGCCAGGCTCGCGGCGCGACACTCGACCGTACTCGGCCGGGAGCCCCGAAAGTGCGCTCGAAGCGTGGAAACGGCCTGATGTAACGAAAGGCAAAGGGCATCTGCACCACGAACGGGCTAATTTAAGCCGATACAAAGGCGTGCGCGAACGTAAACAACGGTAGAAACGTGCCGACGCTCGCCACTATGAAATTCGTTCCGCAAATTCAGTATTCCGCGGCCGCATCCCTTTCCTGACGCTCGTACTTTCTCTAACTTGACGGCAACGTTGCTTGGCGGCTACTCTGTCTCGCGGGACATGCCGCCGAAATGATCGTCGGGATACGTAGTAATTGCTACAGCCGAGCGCGGCGCAGTTTCCCAGTGCTCTCGCTGCGAAGGTCCGTCGAGTCAAGCACCATCATGATGATTACCGGCGTTCGACGTCATCATGTGACGTAGGAGCAAGGCATGTACAAGCGCGTGAGCGCTCCGTTGTGGATGTTGTTCTTGTGGGTGCCATCTTCTGCGGTTAGAGCGTAAATGCGACTTTCTCGGAGCCTGTTGGATGGTGAGACGCAGTAGACGGAGCTTGCGGAAAACAGAACAATTGGAAGGCGGCAGCGCCGAGCAGAGCCTTGGCACCTGCCTCGGAGCAAAAGAGAACCAAACACTCGGAACCGCCTCAACCCGTTGCGGCAAAGTTATGCTTTCTTTTCTCTTTTTAGGGACGAAGCTCCTTAGGGGCTAGCCATGTCCGGATGTCCGTCCGCCGTCCGCCGTAGGCCGGCGTCGGGTGCTCGTGCTTCTGCTCGTGAGATCACGTGCTCACTAGCACGTGAGCACATGCTCACGTGCTCGTGTAGGGCAAAAAAAAAATTGGAAAAAAAAAAGATGAAAAAAAATTATGAAAGAAGAAAAAAAAAGAGTAGGGGGTTCTGAGATGCCATCCCATCTGTCTGCTTAAAAAAAGAAAAAGAAGAAAACCACACATTCTCCTACTGCCATGAATGAAAAGGACTGAAAAGCTCGGCATGCAGCGCCTCAGCGTCTACGTAGACAGCAAGCTGCTCCGGAAACCAGGGCGCGAGAAGCTGCTGCACAGCGTCAAAAACGCCAAGCGGACCCGGAGTTGAGAGCTCGGGAAGCGGCGGCAAAGCGTCAACGCCGACAGCAAGCAGCAATACCTATGACCAAAATCAGTATCATCAGCACCACCCGAGCTTCGCCCCAATCAACATCATTCACCACGTGGAGATGCGGTCATTTTTTTTTCTGCCGCTCTCTCTTGCGCTCTTTCTCAGGGGAAGCCCGGAGCGCGCTCGTTTCCTGGGGCATAGCTTGTCATATTTGCCCAATATCGAATAAACCTGTGGCAATCGGGAACCACATGATCGAGGACCTTGTGTCACTAAAAATACATTCTACACCTGAACTTGAAATATATTATTAAAACGATTTAAATTATATTGACAACAAAACAATTTTAAAAGAGTGAAAGTTTCTCAAATAATTATGGATGGATGGATGGATGGATGGATGAATCCGGCTGAGCCCTTTGGATCGGGCGGTAGCTTACGCTACCTAGCCATTTTGTCTTACCATTTAAGCTTAGAATATTTAAACATGAAAACTATATTCACTCCGCACTGAAAAGAAAGTGAGGCTATAAAACCCCCTTGCCATTAGTTAATAAGAAAATACCTAGTTTTTTCTCGCTTTCTCCCACCATTCACTTAATCTTTGCTTGGTAATCTCTACTGTCTTGAAATCCACTTTTCCTTCGCTGTCTCTAAAACCCAATGACTTTATTAAATCTATGTTGTCTTCGGTATGCATAGGGTGAAGCCCTTTACAGTAGAGTATCAAGTGCTCAGCCGTCTCGTCCTCCTCTCCACAAGCAGCGCACACTGTATCCATTTCCTGGTACTTCGCTCTGTATGTTCTGGTTCGCAAAACACCTGTCCTTGCCTCAAACAACAATGAGCTTCTCCTAGAATTGTCATAAATGCTTTCTTTTACAATAACTGTTTTGTTTAATCTATAGCTTTCCAGAGCCGTCTTTGTCTGCATTCCCTCTAGCCACCGATCTCTTTCTGTGGCCTTAACTTTCTTTTTAACTGATACCTGCTCTTCCGTATCTCCACTATAGCCTAAAAACTTTCCTCTTAATTTCCTAGTGCGCTGTCTCCACTTTGTGTCTATACTCCTCATGTATAAATAGCTGAAAACCTTTCCTGCCCATTGCTCCCCATCCATTTGCCTCAACTGATCCTCAAATTCTATCTTGCTCTTAGCTTCTTCCCTGCCCTCAAATGACGCCCATCCCATGTCTTCCCGTACTCCCTGGTTTGGCGTTTTGCAATGTGCCCCCAAAGCCAGCCTATTATTATTTAAACTCGTAAAAGCGCCCTCTCACCACGGACCGGGAAACTAACCACTTTTTAAGTTATCGGTTAATCGGTTTTGTTGCTTTTGAAGATGGCGCCCCCCCCATGCTATTTTGTTTATTGGCTTCTCACGTTCGCTTGCCTTGAGTTTTCGCTCTATTGTGAAGTGCACACCACTGGACGGCAATCACAGGTAATTATTCAAACAAGAAGAGTTATTTCAAGCAGGCAACTGTTAAGTTTCACTCTACGTAGTATAATTGATACGAAAAATTCAATGAAACGGTGATACGGTTGTTGACGGGTATCAGCGAACAGACACGGTAGTACAAACAGTTTAGATGTTGGCCTTCTAACTATGTGCATAAAAAATGGTAAACCGACAATCAATCAACATAGTCTGTGGTCGGTTTGCCTTGCTGCATACCCGACCCGTAGGAATAACACGGAGCCAACGGTTTCAACAACAAGAAACTACATTTAATGGGACGTGGACAAGAAGATTACCATTGTTACCGGCGGCGCCTAGTTGGCGAATCTTGTGTCGCGAAACTAGGTTTCGGAAAACAGATTCCCCGTCTGAACGCGACCGAAAAAGTGGCGCGCCTCCGAAAAAAGTGACGCGTGTTCCTCGCTTCTGGAGCAATTTTTCGCTGAAACCTCAGCGAGGCCTGTCAATCACCCGAAGGAGAAACGCGGACGCTGCCAATGGCCGCTCGACTTCGCTATGACGTTTGACCTTCGAGGAGGAGCGAGCTTTTGGAGGAGTCTGATTTTTGGCCGATTCCGTATCCGAGCCAAAGCCGAAAGAAAACAAACAAACATGGCGAGCGACGTGCGGGGAAGCGTACGGGCGATCAGTCTCGGTTGCAGGTGTGTGAATGGCGCCTTAGCAGAACGGGTTGGTGGCGCGGTGCAGATTCATCAACAGTCGCGACGAGTGCAAGCACCGCATATAAACATGATGGCTGGGGAGAACTTTCTTTATTAGCGGTGCGAAAATCTCCGAAATGATCATCCCATCCGCCTTTTCTTTGACGTTCGCGGTCTTTCCCGCGGTTTGGCAGGACTAGTAAACCCAGTGAGCCGAATTTGACCAAGTTTATTGCGTGGTATTAATAAAACAGACTGTCTCTTCACACTGTGCGTACTTCATATCATTTTGATGCGAAACGCTTGGTATTCCCGGTGCAGATGACAAGGTTTGGCGAAATTTTTGTGAGTCAATACGTCACAGGTTTCGCGCGTCAGACTTCACGTGTGAACAGGCCGATTTCGCGAAATCTTGGTTTCGGTAAACTGTGGCGCGTTGAAAAGATGCATCGTGTGAATAAGCCTTAAGTCCAGGCAGCGACTCCCCTGTGCGCCGCCTCTGATCCGCCTTATCAAGGCGGCGCACGCGATGTGCGCATGGCCGGCGTAACGTGGCCGCCACGCGGGAAAAGTTCCCCCGTGTGCCCTGTAGTCGGGCAACCGGGCTGGGGAGCCGCCGGTGCCCACAAGTCGAAACAGATAAAGGTAAAGTCGTGGTAAAGGTAGAGTCGCAGTCAAGTCATTTCAAGACATCTATTCCTACAACAATTGTTTTACGATGCTTCACATAACGATGGTAATTACAATTCAATCGCTTTAACAGTAACCACAGGTTAATCTGGTTAAAAATAAAGCTGTGTTTGGATGTGAATTAGACCTACCCGTCATTTTCCCTGAGATGATCGTTTGACATACCTGGTCAGTTTTCTAGCGGGTATTGAATCAGCCAGTTGATTTCTTTAGCGCAATGTGTAGAGGTTAGTCGGATATGTTTGATCAATTCCCCTATAGAAAGCCTCTGCCGGAACAACACAAGCTGTAACACGTACATTGGTCTTTCCAATAGTTCCATTCAGTCTAGATATTTATCAGAGGTTAGACGCTGGGCCCTAAACTTCGTGCTCCAGCCCTGCACTCTAAGCAATGTTTACAGAAAAGTACTGGAAGGAAATAGCCCAAATGGCTTGTTTTTGCTAGGAATTGAATTTTTCTGTTTACTCTTTTACAGCTCTGTTGCATTTTGTTTTACAGATACTCTGTAATTTGCCTCTTCTACAAAATAATATTACTGTCAGCTCCTGCAGTGTTGAAAACACTTAAGAGTCGTGCTACAAATTACAGAGCGTCTGTAAAACGTTTAACAGGAGCTAGGCCTATATTTCTAATATACGGAGTAATTGTAATATTGCGAACCAGCTTTCCCCTTTAATGATTTTATCTACGTTCGATTTACCTGCACAGGTGTTGAAAAGTGCAAGCCGATGCTCTCCCAGTACGAGTGTTAAGGCCTGTTCACACATACAGCGGAGCGCTAAGTTAGCGCTACGTGAGCGTTCGAAGGAGCGCTCATGTGGTGCTTCCTATAGCGCGTGACTTTGTTCTAATATAGCGTGTGATTAGCGCTTTAGTCTTGCTAGCGCTTCTTGTACCGCGGTGCTGCGGATTAGCGCGTGCACTGCGGTTCCAGTTCCTGTGGTTGGGTGTGCATCAAGAGTACCATGGCGGAGGTGTGGGACGCTGAAATAGAAACGCGACAAATGCTCTTACATTCGCAATTAGTGCGTATGTGTGTGAACGACTTAACGCCCAGAAGAGCTTTCTGGGTGCGCGAAATCTTTCGCCACCGAGATACCGACGGGTATCCGGCCAACTTTGTTCCCAGGCTGAGGGTCCGAGACACAGCTCTTTCGAAGCTGATTACTTTTTAACTGCGTGTCTTTGAAACCAGGGTCACGCATATCGAATAGAAAGCGATGAGGTCACACCCAATCAATAGACCCCTTTCGAAATTCACGCGCCCATTGTTAAAAGGTCTGAACCACTGCACAATGGCGGAAAACGCGACACCACAGAGTTTGAAATTCTAACCTGCACAAGCTAGAAATGAAATGCCATTAGTACGGTTTCTAAGGTTCCTACATTGGCGGTGTCTTGTGCGTCCTCCATTGTGAAGGGATTCCACAGCTTCCAACAGAGTGCGCACTTTCGAAAGGGGTCTATTAGTCGCTCAGAGTCCATGACTCTGAATCGCCTGCCCAACCCTTTGCTTGGAGAGCGGCTCTTTTACTTCCTCTCTTTCATGCCAAAGAAAAAACAACAACAAAATCTCCGTGCACGCGCTGTTCCGCAGCAGCAAGCACGGCACAAGGAGCGTGAGAGCGCTTACACTGCGCTTCTGAAGCGCTAACCGAGCGCCTACTGAAGCGCTTCTGACGCGCTAACGGAGCGCCTACTGTAGCGCTTGTGAGACGCTAACCGAGCGCTACGTCACGCGCAAGTTGGTGCCACGTGAGCGCTGCTTGCAGCGCTCGTGAAGCGCTAACTGAGCGCTCTGCTGTATGTGTGAACCGGCCTTTAAAGGGATACAACAACGAAATTTTGGCGCTTACTTTTTGGTCTGCACGTGTTCAAAGGAGCAGTATCACACCGCACACACCAATATCTTGTTAGAAAAGACACGAAGAGGAATTTTAAAACGAATTAAATGATTAGCAAAAGGAACCTGGTGGATGTCGCTAAAGCCTCGCTTGTGATGCCCGTCTAAAAACCTTGACAGGTTGTGATGAAACTGTAAAACCCTTTATTTTCGCTGCCCCTATATTTCGCGAATCGGTCACAGAGGACATAATCGCGGCCATTAAATTTCGCGGCTGCTGGCTCGTGGAAAGAACGTGCGCCACTTATTATGGACACTAAATTCCTTGGTTCAGTATCCCTTTAAAGCTTGTGCCGCCGAGATCAGCCGAGATGTGCCCCAGAGCAAGGAGCTCGCGCTTGTAGCCTTTCCTTTGTACATCATAAGGTGAAACAGAGTATAGCAGACGACAAACCGGGAGGTTGCCGTTCTCCATCTTTGGGCTGTACCGGCGGGCTGTACCGAACATCAAACTCTCGCTTGTGGCTGCCGTTGTGAAGTGGTTCGCGTTCTTAGAATATTTTTGGCTACTCCAAAATCAGCCCATAGCGTTTTGTTGTTTTATTTCAGTAAATTATCTACTATAGTCGGTTACAAGTTAAGAAGGTAGGAGAAGCTCCTCCCACAAGCGTGGTGCGCCGGTTTCAAATCCCTCCGCAATCGAAAGAAGAGTTCACTGGAAACGCTCCTTGTTCCGCTTCAATGGATAGATAATGTCCACAGAGTGGTGCCAACTTGTCTCCGACCCCCACTTTTTAAGAAAGCGACCTTTGTATTCATCGGAGAAGGAACCGAGCCCCTGAAAGCAGCCTTTGTATCAATCGGAGGGGGAAGCTAATCCCCGAAAGTCGTCTTTGTTTCCATCGGAAGGGGGAAGACTTAATCTCCCTCTCGTGGCTTCCACAATGCTAAGTCAAAGTCGAGAGATAAAGCAAATATGTACAGAAATGCACGACCCTCCTCGCGCGTTGACCGCAACGTCACGGAAACGATGGGACGCTATTGGACGCGGAGGTGGCGGAGGGATATATGATTCCCTTTGAGGGGCATTTGCCGCTACCTTCTTGACTTGTAACCTACTATAGCGTATCTTCATTACTTCAATAAGGGAGTCAGCCGGCAGTACTGCCCTCAAACACTGCGTCTATTGCGTCAGGAGAACACGTTTTTATTTATTATTCCAGACTTCCACTCATTTTCGCTAAAGGCCTACACCAGTACGAACTTTGTACAGTAAAAAAACTACAACAACCGGATTTACTTTTTACCGGAGAGACCGGCCACTTGGACACAGTTTGTCCATTTCTTTATTTGCACGCAGGTAACAGCGCAATCGGACCCGGTTAGTCTTTTTATCGAGGATAGCATGACATGATAACTTGCATATCAAAATTCGCGCGTCGCTGCGCATCGCTGCGCTTGCATTTTCCAAAATGATGCGATTTTAAACCGAGTTTCGGCACCAGCCGGATGTTAGGTACAGCCCACTCGGCGGAGCAGACGACAAGCGGGCTGAGAGGGAGAGGGCATTTTTTCTCTCTCCGCTCTAGTGGAACGGTCTATACACGCTTTGAACCTGACGTCATCCCGACCAGTGTTGCGGAATGGGCACCCACCTCCATTCCATTCCAATTCCATTCCGGGAATAAGAGTTTTCGATAATTCATTTCCTTTCAACTCCTAGGAATGGGGACACTGGGCCCACTCCCACTCCTGGAATGACTGAATCGTTCCATTCCATTCCTCAAATTTCTAAACGTAAAAATTGGCACTTGACAGCTACATTGTGCAATGTTTCCGGCATAAGCAGCATAAAGCTGACATTATCAAACGCATACACAATTGCAAAAAAAAAAAATGACTGCATCTCCACGTGGTGAATGATGTTGATTGGGGCGAAGCTCTGGTGGTGCTGATGATACTGATTTTATTGTTCATAGGTAGTGCTGATGGTGCTGATTTTTTTTATTGCTCATAGGTAGTGCTGTGTTCCGGGTTGCGTTTCGACTTCATTATTACTGCTTTATGGTCGGTGAAATGCAGAGCCATGCATGCAAAGTTTAACGCGATTATATACGCATGTGACCGCAGCGCCCTCTCCTGTATAGACGTTCAGCGGCTACATGCAACGTTTCATCCATGACTTCCCCAGCTTTTGAGTTACTACCACATCTCAGAGCCCCTACTCGTCCCGCAGTCGTGGCCGAGTGGTTAATGTGATGGACTAGAAATCCATTGGGGTCTCCCCGCACAAGTTCGAATCCTGTCGACTGCGGAAACATTTTTTTTTTATTTTTTTGAGCACGGACGCCGGACGGACGGACGGACGGAAAAAACTAGACCCTAAGGAGCGTCCCCCCTAAAAAAAGCTAAATCCCTCAAAAAAACACTGATCTTACTAAGCTCATGGTGCTGGATTGCCTGGGGTGACTCGAAGCGTCCGCAGCGGTCCATCGCTAGGTGAAACAAGGTGTGCAGAGACTAAAGTCAAAGGAAATGAGCGGGCATCCGTTAGCTTGCTTGTAACCCTAACCAACTTGATTGTAAAACAAATAACACAGAAAACAAGCATCCGAACAAAGACAAAGTAAAAGGCGGACTTACACGTAAAAATGCAGTATAAAAAACAGGCGGCGGACAAAGCTCAAGAGGAGAAGAGAGAAGTGAATCTCGCTTTGTTTTAATGCCGAAGCAAACCCACATTTCGCGCTTCAAAGGAGTGCGCGCGAATGAACCTGGAAGGCAGCAGGGTTGGCCATCTGCCAAACAACGCTCCTCGAACTATAAGAAAACAATAACTGATCATCTTTCGGCGGCGTGCGAGTCAACGAGCTATCAGAGCTTTGCGAGTTGAGTCGTCCCCCGCTCCCAGATCTCAGTCTGTGCGCGCGCGTGCATTCTCCATGCCTAGCACACAGGATAACTGGGCGAGTTGGTATGTATTCATGATGGAACAGCGCGAATTTTACAAGGACATAGGAAGGAACTGGACAGGCCGAGCGCTGTCGCAAAAAAAAAAAGAAAAAAAAAAACATGAATGAAGATGACGAGCCGTGCATGGCGGTTTCTTTCTTTGCCGCTCCCTTTGTTTCTTTTGCTTGGTGCTTGGTTTCTTGTTCCGCTCTCGTGTAACACCAGTGAAGCCCGTCGCCTGCGCGTCCGTGAAAGGAGCCACCGCCACCCCCCCCCCCTTCCTCCCCCCTCTGGTCTTTGATCTGACGCTTGTTTTTTGTATTGCATTTTTGGGGCGTATAAGTCTGTTATGGCTCCACGCGGGCTATCAGTTTCCCGCTCATTTTATTTCTGAGCAACTGACTCGCTGACTGGCGCGGTTTAGCTGAATGTACCCCCCCCCCCCCCCCCAAGAAAAAAAAAGATAATAAAATATATATATATGTAAAAAAATAGAAAATTGGGCCCATTCTATTCCCATTCCATTCCGGGCAAAAGGCATCTAATTCCATTCCCATTCCAGTCCCCTCAACGTTGCCGCCATTCCATTCCCATTCCATTCCGGGGTCGCGAAAATGCGGAATGATTCCGGAATCAGTTACAACTCCGGAGTGGCAACTCCGCAAATCATCCGGACAGCTCTACGGTCAGCACAAGAGAAGAGGGAAGGGAGGAACTCTCCACTCAACGGGACTCTCTTTTGTATGTCCCAGACGTCGCTATTCTCCCTCTACAAGATTATATATGATTAACGCGTCACTCAAAATTAACACAAAAGCAGTTTTGCGGTTAGTTGCGGTGACCCTATCGTTGGCGTGCTTCGACCGCTTCGGTGGCTGGAATGGCTAGGGCATCCTGACAACGTTAGCCTAGCCGAAGCTTTGCTCATCCCGAGACAGACTACGTCACGCTTGTGCCGGACGTGACGTGGTCTCCGCTGGCTGCTCTCCAAGCTCTTGCCAGAGTGGGCCATTTATATCGAAAAATAGAGCCATCAGGCTCAAAATACAAACGTGCGATTGTCATTTACGGATATTGTGGATCATATTCAACCTATTTGAGAACACGACGGCTATATTTCAAATTTCGTTGAAGTATCCCTTTAAGACTAGAAATACTCCGCCCTACTTTTCTGCATGTGTGCAGAGGTGCAGGTAAATCGAACGCAACTGCAAAATATGTCTGCCTTTTATTTTTTACGCATCTTACGTAATGCAGTCTGCGATCAATAGTAGAATTGGCTGGCTCTTAGCAGTTGCTGTGCAACTTAGCAGTTGCTGTGCTTACAAACAATGCAAAAGCATTGTTTGCAATGACATTTGTAATGCTGATATCGATTGAGGTTGCACTTACTTTATTCACCCTGGTAGAGTGCGTTGTCGTGTTGCTACGGGCGTATTAGTTCTGAATTCTTTGTCGTGTCCGTCGTCAGATCTCCCAGAATCTTAAATGCAGGGGTGGAAGCGCTGCGCCAATTCACTTCCCTGCGCTAGCCTGCTCCAAAACGCCAATTTCAGCTTTTATTTTTTTGTGTGTTTTCTCTAAATTTAGCGGAAAACGGTAGGCCACTGGCCACCATGTGGTGTGTACTTTTGTTTAGGCGTCAGTGCGGGTGACTCGTACCAACTCGACTGGGGCTCCGAACCACGTGTAACCGCAGGGCGAGGCGTCGATTTTAGTTCATCGAGAGTGAGATGTCGATTTTGACTACAAAGAGCTTGATATACGAACACATCGGTTTGGTTTCGGGCATAGTTGGTTGGCGCGGTTGGAGCGCGCATGCAGTTGCCCGTGGTCCCGATTTTTCGTGATCGTGGGAGTTGGTGCCTCGGCCATCAACATGAGCAGAAGTAAGTGGTCTTTACTAGCTTTACCTGTTATTTGGTAGCGTACCATATTTTGACGCTTAGCCGTTAAGAAACACGTACTATGTTAGTTACGTTTGTTTTTCTTTGCGAACGCAGTTAAGAAACACGCGCTATCTTAGTTTCGTTTTTTTTTTTTTGCGAGCGCATGCACATGCGTCAACATGAGTAAAAATAAATGGTCTTTACTAGTTTTACCTGTTATTTGGTAGCGTACCATATTTGGACGCTTAGCCGTGAAGAATCGCGAGCACAGGCACATGCGTTCTCGAGCTCAATTTGTCTTGTCAAAACGAAACCAAAACCATCAGACCACTGGCGAAAACAATACCCGCGATCTTAAGCGAGTTGGTTAATTGGCAGTGCTACACACTTTTTTGTTTCTTTCCTTTAGCGTGGAGGAGTGGGGGTTACATCAGAAATGCCGTACAACACTCCCGCGCTGCCGATTCCTGTCGTGAACGCACCTTAACTTGCTATAGCCACTCTACTCGTACAAGTTTCGGGTATAGGTGTATCTGGTTTGGGGGGGGGGGGGGGGGTTGGGTAGAGAGAAGCTGGTGGGCTTTTTGTCACGTAAGAAGGCAGCCTGCCCCGCAGGGATCAGCTACATCTCATTTTCAGTCTCGTTCAAACTGAGCTGGCACCGATACCCGAGGGGCTATTGCCATCCTGCACCTCAATGTAACTCAGCATCACTCCCCAAGTCATCATAATCAACTCGGCAGCATTCACCTCCCACGAAAATAAATTAAAAAAAATATTTTCTTTATATACATTGTAGTATGGTATGCAAGTTGGTATGCACCAAATTTAATGTGGACGTGCTGACCAAGAAGGACGGCAATGGGGATTCAATTTCTGTGTGGTGTCGACCAAGCTCAACAGACAGTGATGGCTTCTGCGTACTCTGCAATGTGACTGTGCACTGTTCGCAACATGGTACCTCAGCAATAATGCGCCATGCTGGTTCTCAGAAACACATTCAAAATGATAAGAAAAAGCGAAACGCAGAAGGAGTCCTCACCAAGGACTTCATGGTCCAGGGCACCCTGGATTTTCACAAGAATGCGGCATCACTGTCATTGCGAGAGAATGTCACAAGAGCAGAAACACTTTTTGCTCTCTCCATGGTTGCAAATTCTCTTCCATACACTTGGGCGGATGTGGCAACCTTAACGTACCCTCACATGTTCCCTGATTCGCAAATCGCAAAAGGCTTCCAATGTTGTCGCAAGAAGATTTCATACATCATTTCTGATGGCCTGGGACCGTACTCCAAGGAAAAGGTGGTTCAAGAGCTTGTTCAACCAGAGGTGTTCTATAGCATCATGATTGACGAGACCCCAGTGCCTGAGGCCAAGGTGCAGCAGTTGGATGTACTTGCTCGCTACTACTCTGTCAACACACAGAATGTAGTTGTGGAGCAACTGCAGTCATTTCATTTAGGACATGCTACTGCAGATGAACTGTTTTGCTGTGTTGAAGATGCTCTTAATGAGCTTCCAAAGAAGAACATGGTATGTTTCTTCAGTGACGGCACCCACGTGATGAAGAGCTTAAAACGCAAACTCAAAGCGGAGCTCAGCCCTGACATGATTGACATTGGAGAATGTAGTCTTCATAAGGTCCATAATGCTTTCTCTGCTGGCTTGGATTCTTTCTGTAGCGAGTTGGAATCGATTGTAACTGATGTCCACCACTACTTCAAGTATGCAACAAGGCATGCAGACATGAAGGAACTGCAGTGTAAACTCGGATTGCCACAGCTTGAGTTCTTGCGTCATGTGAATAGCAGGTGGCTGACGCTACTTCTCAGCATTGAGCGTGTGCTTAAATTATATGACGCCCTGAAGACCTTTTTTTCGAAGTCGGGGGTGCCGAGAACATCATCATCGGCAAGGCACAGTCGTCTGGCATCTGCGTTCACCGACAGCACACTGCGAGCAAAGTTGCTCTTTGTACAAAATGCCGCACAGATCTTCGAGAAGTTCCAGACGCTTTTCCAAAGCAAGGAGCCTCTCCTGCACATCTTTTACGATGAGATGGTGGCACTCGTCATGCAGGTGCTTGGAAGATTTCTTCGCCAGGAGTCATTTGTTGACTTGACTGGCTTGCAGTTGACAGACCTTGATGTCGAATCGTCTGTCCATTGGAAGGCAAAGCCGGAGGTTGGTTTGGACACCGAAATAGAAATGGAGGCGTGGACGCCAACTCAAAAGAAGGCATTTTACACCAGGGCAAGGGCTTTCTACATAGCGTGTACAAAGTTCCTAATATCTAGGTTGCCGCTACACAACAAGGTGTTGTTCCATTTAAGGTTTTTAAAGCCTAATGCAGAAGGAGAGTTTGCCACAAGGTCGCTGCGATATATCGCGAATGCTCTGCCACAAGTTATCCCCCCCAATAAAGTGGCGGCACTCACTGATGAGTGGAACTCTCTCGTTTGTGAAACTTGTGACTGGGAGCTGTCTCCCAATGTGGTCACTCATTGGAGTGACGTGTTTGCACTAAAGACGCCAACTTGTGATCCCAAGTATCCAATGCTCGGAAAGCTTGTCAAGGCTCTTTTTGCACTCCCTCACGGCAACGCTGATTGCGAAAGAGGGTTCAGTGAGAACAAACATGCAGTCGAAAATCGAAGCTCATTCTCCATAACGAGCATCTTAAGCCTTCGTCAAACAAAGACATACATGAAGAGATACAGCGAAGATCCCACCAAGGTGCCACTTACTAAAGAGCTTTTGATATGTGTGGAAAATTCGTACAGGAGATATCGGCAACGAATAGACAAAGAAGAAGCATCACGATCCCTCAAGCGGAGACATGACGAAGCCTCAGGTGAAGTCTCTGAAACGAAGAAACTCACAGATGAGAAATCCGGGCTCCAATGCCGCCTGTCTTCTCTTAAAGCACTTCTACTGAGTGCACAAGAACTCATAAGCAAGGGTGTGGCAGTTAAGGACATGGACAAGGTGGGGAGTGGACACCTCCTTCTAA
Organism: Ixodes persulcatus; assembly: GCA_013358835.2. Taxonomy (NCBI): domain Eukaryota; kingdom Metazoa; phylum Arthropoda; class Arachnida; order Ixodida; family Ixodidae; genus Ixodes; species Ixodes persulcatus. The sequence continues at coordinate 18,753 of JABSTQ010006036.1, read as the reverse complement.
GGAGGTGTCCACTTCTCACTTCACTCTCTTCTCACTTGGCAGCAGCGGCAGTGGCACGACGCATCATCTAATTGTCTCCTGTATTTACCGCAGGACGTTGCCGGGAGAGCGATAAAACCGAAGTAACTGCCGAATTCATCTGCAATCTGCTGAAACATCGTTGCCGGCACAAGCAAGATACAAGCATTCGCTCGCCGCCTATCAGTCGCGGCGTCACAGCTGACGACTACCTGCCCGATTGGTCCATCGACATTCCACGTCTCCAGCGGAGGACTACAAAAGCTCGGAACACCAGCAGGGGCGCTTCACTTGGCAGCAGCGGCAGTGGCACGACGCATCATCTAATTGTCTCCTGTATTTACCGCAGGACGTTGCCGGGAGAGCGATAAAACCGAAGTAACTGCCGAATTCATCTGCAATCTGCTGAAACATCGTTGCCGGCACAAGCAAGATACAAGCATTCGCGCGCCGCATATCAGTCGCGGCGTCACAGCTGACGACTACCTGCCCGATTGGTCCATCGACATTCCACGTCTCCAGCGGAGGACTACAAAAGCTCGGAACACCAGCAAGGGCGCTTCACTTGGCAGCAGCGGCAGTGGCACGACGCATCATCTAATTGTCTCCTGTATTTACCGCAGGACGTTGCCGGGAGAGCGATAAAACCGAAGTAACTGCCGAATTCATCTGCAATCTGCTGAAACATCGTTGCCGGCACAAGCAAGATACAAGCATTCGCGCGCCGCATATCAGTCGCGGCGTCACAGCTGACGACTACCTGCCCGATTGGTCCATCGACATTCCACGTCTCCAGCGGAGGACTACAAAAGCTCGGAACACCAGCAAGGGCGCTTCACTTGGCAGCAGCGGCAGTGGCACGACGCATCATCTAATTGTCTCCTGTATTTACCGCAGGTTGGTTACCGTATCTTTTATCTTATTTCTGTGTATAACTGCCGCTGCTGCTGCTGCTGCCTTTCCGTGTTCTCAATTGTATTTCTATTGTGTGTTTTTTTTAAATGTCTAAGGACATGACAAAGTTGGTAAATGAACTAAAAGATGAGCTAAAAAAAGAGTTTAGGTCAATGAAAGAAGCACTAGAAAGGGATTTCAGAACTGATCTCCGTGAGATTAACACTGAGCTAAAAAGCATAAGCGATGGGATGAATTTCATGAACAAGGAGTTTGAAGAAATCAAGCTGAAGCTCCAGTCTGTTGTCAGTGAGAACGCCGTTCTCAAAAAAGAAAAGGCTGAACTTAGCCAAAAATGTGACACGATGGCCGGACTACTGAAAGAAAATGAACTGAGACTTGTTCAGTGCGAGCAGTATTCGCGACGCTTCAACATCGAGGTAAAAGGAATACCTAAAACTGAAACTGAAAACGTGAATGATCTGGTATTTAAACTTGGTGACCTCATCGGAGAGCAGATCACCCTTTCTGATATAGAAACATGTCATCGTGTTCCCACGAGAGATACGACAAAGAGCAACATGATAGTGCAATTTCAGCGGCGACAAAAGCGAGACTCTGTTCTCGATAAGGCAAAGAAAAAAAGAATTACTTGCCAAGATTTCGGACTGCCTGAAACATCGCCTGTCTATGTAAATGAACACTTGTGCCCCGCCCTGAAAAAGCTGCTAGGAATGGCGGTCTCAAAGAAGCGTGAGCACCAGTGGCGATACGTTTGGGTACGTAACTCTAAAATATTTGCAAGGAAGGCGGATGGGACTCCTGTCATTACTATCTCGGACTCTGGAGATCTTGATAAGATCCGCTAAATACAGCTGACGTGTCTGCTTTTACTGTTTCCTTTTTACTACCATGGTCCAAGATCTAGGTGTTCTGACGGTAGAGTGTCTAAATTCTTTCATAGGAAAACAGACAGCTAGATCATTGAGTTTATTTCATTTAAATGTTCAATCCGCCAGATTAAAAGAAGATAATCTTTCGTTGTTTTTTGACTCAATCCAAACTTCTTTTGATGTGGTCATGATGACTGAAACATGGTATAGAGATGATGATGATTTTTTTATTCTTCCAGGCTACACTCATTTCTTTTTAAACCGCAGTTATAGTCGCGGTGGTGGCGTTTCATTGCAAACTCGTGCCTCTGGTTTCGAAATACTCAGTAATTATTCTATTGTGACACGAGATTATGAGATACTTTGTGTTAAAAAAGGAAATCATATTTACTCTGTTCTATATCGTCCTCCAAATGGTAATGTTTCGAGTTTCATGCAGTTTTTAGAAGCGTTGTTTTGTTTTGCTAATCAAGAGAGGTGCCTCTTGTTCCTGGGTGGTGATTTCAATATAAATATGCTTGAAGATTCTCATCTCAAAGATGATTTTGTTGGTTTATTGACTTCAAACAATATTTCCAATGTAATTATCCCTCCAACACGCATCACATGCACAACATCGACATTGCTTGATCTATTTCTAACTAATCATGATGAAAATAATATTAGTGCTGGTGTGCTTAGTATTGGGATCAGTGATCACCTTCCAATAATCATGTTTATCAATAAGAATATGTCAGATAGCACAGTTCCAAACTTTCCAACAATGTCACAAGACATAAGTTCTAGGACACTCGAAGAATTTAGAGAAACTATCAGCACTATAGACTGGAGTCCTATGTTTAATACTACAGATGCTGATGAGTGCTACGATTTTTTTATAAGTACTTTCAAAAATGTTTACTCCACCTCATTCCCAATGAGATGCATCCGTCCAAATAAGAAAGCTAGAAAGCCGTGGGTAAATGGTCACCTTTTGAAACTCATTAAAAAGAAAAATGTACTTTATGATTCTTTTGTGAAAACCCGGGACGAAGAAAAATTGCGCGAATTCAAGAAGTTCAGAAATTTTGTTAATGCTCAATTAAGACAAGCTAAACGGCTTTATTACGCGGCTAAATTCGACGCATCCTGTTTAAGGCAGCCCGATATTGTCTGGAAGCAACTGCATTCTCTTCTGCGTAGCCCATCTCAAGATAAAGCCATCGTTAACATGACTATACACAATAAAATTATTTCCGGTACTGAACTTGCAGATACATTCAATGATTACTTTGTGAGTATCGGGAATAGCACTCATAATAGTAATGCCAAAAATAACATCTCCCGCACTAGCGAAACTATTTTTTTGAATCCCACGGATACTGCAGAAGTATTCTCGGTGTTTATGAATATGAAAAATAGCCGTAGTCGTGACTGTGATGACCTCTTAATCAGACCTGTTAAATTCGTACTAGATCTGATAATACCATGCGTAACTCATCTGTATAATCTCATATTATCATCTGGTGTATTTCCAAAAAGCATGCAAGTGGCTAAAGTTTCTGTCCTCTATAAAGGCGGGGATAAAAATGATATGAGTAATTATCGCCCCATATCTATTCTTCCTGTTTTTTCGAAACCAATAGAAAAGATAATATATTCTCGACTATTAACCTTTTTTGAAAAATATTCTGTGTTGACGGACTCGCAATTCGGCTTCAGAAGGTGTAGGTCCACAGAAACTGCTTTATTAGTACAGAAAGAGACAATATTAGAAAATTTTGAGAGTAAACTTTTAACGTTGGGGATCTTTGTAGATTTCAGTAAAGCATTTGACCGGATAAATCACATAACTCTTCTTGATAAATTAGATTGTTATGGTATTCGAGGAATTCCGTTATCACTCATTTCATCCTATTTACAGTACCGTTCCCAATACGTTCAAATTAATAATTACAGATCTTCTACGCAGCGCATTAACTCCGGGGTCCCTCAGGGAAGTATTTTAGGCCCACTATTGTTTATCATATACGTTAATGATATTGTAAATATTGAAACGTCTGCTAAATTTATTATATACGCGGATGACACCAGCATATTTTTTTCTGATTCTAGAGAAGGGGCACTCACTTTAAAAGCGAATTATTTTTTAAATAAATTAAAATCATGGGTAGTTATGAATTCCCTTGTTATTAACACAGCAAAAACAAAGGCAGTTTTATTTCAGTGTCCAGGATCACGCATTAGGTTGTCACGCGATTTATTTTTGGGGGATTGTGCGATAGAGTGCGTTGATAGTATAAAGACGTTGGGGGTAATATTTTCTTGTTACATGTCTTGGAATAATCATGTTACCTATGTTCATAAAAAATTATGCAAAGTTGTTGGAATAATGAATAAATTCAGACACATACTCCCGGTAAATATTAAAAAACTAATTTACAATGCGTTGTTTTACCCTGTGCTCTGCTACTCCCACCTGGTGTGGGGTTCGACTACAAAGGGCAACATTGACAAGTTACGCCTGCTACAGAAAAAGGCACTTAGGATAATCGAAAACGTTCCACGTGACTATCATTCCCTTCCTCTTTTTGAAAAACATAAAGTCATTGATATAACCAATTTGTATACGAATAGACTGATAGCTAATTATCAACGATCCGTAAGGGAAAATAATGCCATTTTATTAAATCTTGGTAATCTAGAAGCAAACGAGTCTGTACACCCATCGCGACATAGGCCCCCTTGGCGTATTCCCTTTTCAAGGACAAATTTCGGTCTACAAAGATATCGCCATCAATTACCACTTTTATTAAACACTATGTTTTCCCGTGATGTTGAAATACACTCTGTTAGTCATCGTTCCATTCAAGAAGCTTTATAATAAGTGACCACCACTTTTTTGTATACTGTTGATTACAAAGTTGAATTCTTGATGTTTTTTCTTGTGTTTATCCTTTGTATAGGTGTATGCAAATGTATGTGTGCGTATATTCGTTCTTTTTTCTGTGTGTGCCAGTGCCGCTCTTACCTTGTACTGGGGTGCTGGGACTCGTCAAGCTGCAGACCTGCAGCTTTTTTCCCAGCGCCCCTGTCACAAATGTACTGTTTGTGGCAAAAATAAATGAATTTGAATTTGAATTTGAATTTGAAGTGATGTGAACTCTAAACTGCCCAAAGTACTCGAGCGAATAAAAGAAATTGACTCCGCTCTTCAAACTGTGAAAAAAAGGTGAACTTCAGTTGTTTCTAATGTACACAGATTCAGCTTAGTCACAACCTTTTTTTTTTTTTTTTGAACATGGAAGTCTGTGGGCTCTTCTAGTCAGTGTTTATGCTGCATATGTATTAGTGGCTGTGATATTTTTAAGACAATATATTTTTCCATCTAAAGTAATATAGATATAGCTTTGTATGTTAACTTGGGTGTAGGGATTACTGTATTTTATGAACAGGGATTAAGAACATTTGTATTTAATGAAAACAGGTCAGCAAGGACTGCTTTATTTTGAAACATGTTGTGGTACCTTAATTTTTTTTTTATGGAGACACGGAATGCACAACATTTTATGGAGTACATAAGGTTAGGTTGCTCTTCTAGTCGATGCTTAAAGCTGCATATGTACGAGTGACTGTGGTATTCTAAAGATATAAACTACACATTTTATTTTGCATCTGAATTTTTGTGAAATGTCAGTAGCCTTGTATTTTGTTACTAAACTTGATATAGGGCTTTTTAAGCAGTGATTAAACATGTGTATTCTTTATTAAACAAAAACTGTAGTCAGCGAAGGTAGTTTATCTGACACCCTGCAGTGGTTTAGTTTTCTGGATACATGTTTACAATTGGTCTATTAAATAGGCGGTTTTGTACTGGCGTGGCTCAAGTTGTGCTTTTATTGTCGGGGCCTCCCATGTAAAGTCTATCAGACTCTGCCTGCTGCCGGAATGGTTCTAAAAGCCTTTCCTTTGCATAAATTGCCAATATTCCATATTTCAATGCAATAGAAATAGAAAGGTTGGTATGTATGTTGCTTGAAAATTACTCTGGGATGTGCATGCATATATTTTTGCTACATTTTCACATTTAGCAACAACGAATCATTTGTAGACACCTGTTTGACCTCCGTGACCTGCTCCAAAACCTACTTCTACGGCTACAAAACTTACTTTTGCTGCTCCCGAGCTGCTCTAAAGCGAGCCTTTTACTGCTCTAAAACTGCTCCAAAGTGGGACTTTTGCTGCTCCCAGCCCTGCTACAAATGGCTCTAGCCCGCTTCCACCCCTGTAAATGGTTTTGAACATGAACCCAAACGTCTAACAAATTATCGAAAAAGTTAAAAAAAAAAAAAAAACATTGCAGTGGCTTAGCTCGGCTATACAAGGATGTGCGTAGCGTGAGCTTGGGTTCAGCTGGTTATTCTTTGCTTTCCTGGTTGTCTAGGATTAGCTTGATTATCATGCTTACTGCTGCTTCAATGACACACACACGGTATACGCATTATGTGACTACCTCGGGATCCGATGAGTTAAAGGGACCATGAAATTACCTTTTTACTTTTGCCAGATAACTTTTACATTAAACCGTCAATGTTCACTGAATGCCGAACAGGCATCCGTTTTCGTCTCGGTTTATTAACTTCTACACACAAAAATTAATGAAATATCGACTTTTTCTTTCTCTCCAACTGACCGCAAAACAAGCTGCGGCGTAATTTTGACGGTCGTGACGTACCCTGTTTCCGGAACCAGAAGCTCTCTTTTTAGCGGCGGCGAGTTGGCGGTGTGCCGGTAGGTTTTACTGCGCTGATGGCGCTGATGTCACCGACGTATTTTCGGAATCGGCGCCTCTCATCGCCACGATAGGCATGGAAACATCGCAGCTGAGCGAAATTCAATGAGATATGTTGCGCTACGGCGACAGCATGGACTAGTCCCATACGCCGGTATGCCTGTTGGGAAGTGCGGCGAGTCTTCCGGTGAAGACTCCAGCCCAACTGTCATTGTTGGTAAAAGGCGGCCCGTGTCAGTCATTTGCAAAGCGACGTAGATGGAAACAAATTGCCGCGGCGTTCTTCGCGGCCTCGGAGGTGCAGGAGCAAGCCGACGTTAAAAAAAGATACGTTTGAACTACGACAGTCTCAGCAAGAGCCACGTAAATACCTGTTCACACTCGGAGCGGACGCGCGCGTTTGATGGAAGTGCTGTATTCGCGCTGTTGGTAAGCGCTTCGGGACCGATCTTTTACGATTGCAACTCGATACTGACGACTGACGTGACACTCGGCAAAGGAAGGTTGGACCGGCATTGCACGTAGCTCCCACGAACTGTTATAGCTCGACAGTGGCGTGCAGTCGTGTCAGAATAAAAAATGGCATACTAATAACAAAGTGTACATACCGTGTTACGAAGGTAATCCATACGGCGTTTATTTGAGCTCTATATCACACAAAACAAGAAGATAGAATCGACGAGAGTCCCTTTTCGACGACAGTGTTCATCAACACTGCCTCGGAAAACAAGGGTAAGAGATTGACCTCACCGTTTAATCTAAAATTTAGGTCAGCGATCAAACTAAAATACGGGAAGAGTCCACAAGGGCATATTCCATTCAGCACGCCAGCCGGTCGTGGGCAGACGGTCTTGGCCAAGTACCGTTGAAGCAACGCTGTTCCGAGTCGGAGTGCCTGCTAGGCCGCTAGGCCTAACCGCCAAGCTCGCTTGGTCAGAACCGGTGGATTCGTCGCCGTTGTAGCTTTTCTCGGGTGTTTGTGGATGCAGCGTTCTTGTTCGTCGTAGTCTGTCTCAAGTACTTTTTTCTTGCTGCTTGAAGTCGGGACGCGCGAGAAGAACACGTAGAAAAATAAACGTTCTTTGGTCGTCGCGAAGTAGTAACTGAACGACGCTGTCGGCCCGGTCGGCCCTACTGCGCAGGTGCAGTAGTAGTTGCTTCGTTTACCACACGATAGATGGCGCTTGGCTCTCAGCATTATCAAATTTGGCAATTTTCGTCACATCTTTAATTATGCTACAAAATGTGGATCTGAATATTATTTAACAAAACTTTTAGGAAACACTCGCCGGCTATCTATTGTTTACGATCGCGTTGCTGGTGTGGTAGGCTCTTACCCAATAAACGACGTGGATTCGGCTGACGTGCTGCGTTTCCGCGGATGCATCGCAGTGAAAAGGCAGAGAGCTTTCGAAGGAAAGAAGGCGCAAAAGAGTCCAGTTTTCTTTTAAAAGTTCTATAGCGAAGAATTTTTTTTTTGGCTCCCTATTTTTGTGTTTCTTTTCACACCTTTTACGACGATCGGTGGATGAAATTCGATTTCAGAATCGTTTCATGGTCCCTTTAAGCTTCTCCGCTCTTCTGCGCCGCTGAGCAGCAATTTCGCTCTCCTTCTCCATGGCTATACCACACTGGCAAACGCCCCGCTATATATCCACTCTAAGCCCGGTCCCACTTAGTAAGAGGGAGATTTCTTCGATTTTTTCCCACTCAACTTTAAGGGGGGCGACAGACCTCTTAATATTACATGGGGATGCTCCCTCTTAATTAAGTGAGACACCACCCCTCTTAAAGTAAGCGATACGGCGTCTCCCTTAAATTCGAGGTCAGTCCGCCTTAGTAAGAGGGACATTTTTGAGATATTTTCCCCCTTAAATTTGGAGGGACGGGGGCCTGCTTAAAATGCAGGGGTATAGTCCCCCCTAAGTCGGGTCACACTGCTTATACATCATAAAAAATACATTCTGCAGACATGTTCCAAAAGGAGTCACCGCGACGCCCGTGCCTCGTACACCACGAGGCAACCATTTCAAGAGGTAGCTTTGTCACGTGGCATACAAAGCACGGATGTCGCGGTAACTCGTTTTGGAACATGTCTGCAGAATGAATTTTGCATGATGTATAAGCAGTGTGACCCCGGCTTTAGGTTATCTCTCTTATTGCATCGTAGAATTTCTGCTCATTTATGTTATGACTGTCAGCTGACATGCTGCACTGCAGTGATGCAGCCCTCGCACTTTCGCTGATATTGTTTAACCAAAGTTATTTCGTGCTGCGTAACGGAATTGAAAATTTATTTGCATGTTATGTTTGATAAACGGAATCAACATGTCAAATAAAACAGTAACAATCTTTAAAAGTAAACACTTGTTTTCTTTGCCATGACACAAGAAAATATATTGAAATGTCTGTATCAAAATAGTAATGTTATAATGATGGTCTGGTAGCTTATACAGATAAAAAAGTCGTTTCTGGGAAACGATCACACAAAACATTTCGTGCTGCAAAGGGAGTCCTTTTGCCTATCATAAGCAATAACAATACAACCGTGCTGAAATGTTTTTTTTTTTTTTTCCTTTTTCAGCAGATAACACAAAAAAAGAGTACATTCTAAAAAAAGCTTGTGCGCCTACTTTCCGCACAACACATGGAAAGACAATCACCATAATTCACGGAGGCAGCTCAGCGAATGTAGATGCCGAAACATATGATTATGCTCAAAAAATGCAGTCTGAGTTGTGACACTAAGGAATACAAGCGTGACGTTTTGCATTGCTTGATGTTACAACTCAGACTGTTTTTTTTTTTTTATCTTATGTTTTGGCATCGTGACTCGCTGAGCTGCCTCCGGAAGTTACGGTGATTGGCTATCCAAGTGCTGTTCGGAAAAGTAGATTCCTGTGCTTTTTTTTTTTTTTTAGAGTGTTGTTACCTGCTGCATAGCATTAAAATCAAATTACTCGGCGTATTTTGCCATCAGCAGAAGCTCAGAATTTCTGTTGCTCTTGAACGGCCATAAGCAATTTTCTGAGCTTCTTCGCCATGAACTGAATCGAAACTCGTCATTTTCAACGAGCAGACACTGGAGGAGTTCAGGGGTTTGTCCATATGCCGCAAGGTAAAATAGTCCCGTTATGTAATGCACCCATAAGCACATGATCAGTGCCTCTTCCAGAGTCGTGCTAGCGGAGAGTTTCACTGACCGGTTCCTCGAAAACGATCTGTTTCTCCGAACCGAAGAAAGTCTTGGATCCTGGAACTCTTTCGTCAGGGGTACGGTCGTCCTGCAAGCAGCAATTGTTCGAAAATTACGACAGCGTCAAAATTACAGTTCTATGTTTGCATCCGCTTTTTCACGTACCATAGGTGATGAGAGAACTTCTGGCCAATCGAGACCGGAGGATGGTCTTCAGTGTTCAAGAATGTTGTTGGGTTGTCTCCGCAGAAGGCTCTTTTTACCTCCTCTAGTTTTCCCAGCATGGTGACCATTGTGTTTTGGAACCGAAGCTGTGCATCCACCTTTAGCTGAATGAAGGACCATATTGTTTTCCTTTAGATACAGAGAGTGGGAATTATAATAAAGGTAAGAAATCGCTTTCACCTGTTTTTAAGCAGGCGGTAGGAAACATATGCGAAAATAAAGTGCAAACAGTTAAAGGATCCGAACCCCAATCTGTATACGACGAAATAGCGAGGGACATTAGCCTATGACGTAACTTCTGCGACTGTTAATATTTGACGCGAGGATTGACTGCTGTTTAAGTAATTTACGAGAATCGAGCTTGTATTACCAAGACAAAACGAGAACGCATTTAGTAGTAGCTGAACATGGGAAGCCCCATGTGCTTTGGAAAACATGGATTCCATATGCGGCTTGCAGCTGCGGAAGAGCTCTGATGCATGTTTTAGAAACCAACATAATCAACTAAAAGATATATTTTTGAAGGCGTTTCGGCGCCAGCCATTCATTTATTCTTTTTTCAGAAGCAACGCAGATGCCAACAGAACGTAAATAGAGCCTACCTACATACCAGAATACAAAAAGTTCATAATTACCGAATTTGTTGTGGGCGGTGTGCGAGTGGCCACAGTAAGCACACCACTCCGGGGGGTGCGTTCCACCGTGCAGAGGGTCCCGGTAGAACTCTTTACACGAGCAATCCGTGCAGAACCCCCGTCTGATTCCCTTCGTGTCAACGTTCGTAGCCATTGCCTCACTCTGAAAACAAGATTTTTAACGATCATTTAACACCCATAGTCAACCTAGCCCTAAAGCGCCTGAAAATACAAAAAAAAAAAAATTGTTCATACATTTTTCGCAGGTGTGCGACAAAGAACAAAGAAATTCAACCGGCCACAGAAAACAAAGAGGATAATAAACAACATAAATAACATCTTCAAAAACAAAAGCATGGTCGGCGCCGAAACAAAAAAGGGCAGTAGCTTTGCCGGCGCGACCGTCAAATTGTAACAAACAAAAAGTACGCCAAGGAACTATGTATAAAAAAACAAAAATGCACCCCCGGGCCACCGCTTCACCCTTTCCCTCTTTCCGCAGACGGCGCGACGCCGACGCAACGCGAACGCGCGGAGGAAAAAGCCTTTCTTCTTTTCTTTTTTTTTTGTGTGTGTGGTTTGAATTAGAAGCTCGTCCCCCCCCCCCCCCCCCTCACACACATACACACACACTATGGCTTTTTGCTCGCATCCCACTTGAAGCAAAAGTTCATATTCACTGCAACGCTAACGATGTCTACAATATAACGTGGCGGTGTAAATTGCTGTAATGAATTCTAAGTACAAACAAACGCAAAATCGACAACATTATTTTCCGTCAATCAACGCTCTCGGGTGATCAACCGCAAGCATTTAGAGTACACACTGAGAAAGAAATCGGCGAGCCAAGCTTACGAACACTGACTGCCCGAGCTAGGCAGCTCTGGAGCTAGGGTGCCTTTATGTTCGCTTTGCCTTAGGGAGGGTGATGCCATCCTTTGTGGTACCCGATGCCGACAGTGCACGCTGACGGATAAAACACAAGGAAGTTGCCGGTAATAAAATGCCGGAGTAGCAGTGGCAAAGCTAGCAGCTCGAGCTGGGAGAACGAACGCGCATTCGAAATTAAAAAGTAAACAAAAGCGTCGGACAGAAAATGGTCTGATATCACCAGCCTAAGACAGACGCGTACACATTGGGACGCCCTAGCGCGCTGAAAGTGTTTTGTGCGAAAGACAGCCCTGCGGCTCACGGCAGTGCAAACGATTAGTGACGCTTTGTCCTAGCTGAACGAGCAGATCAAGGAAGCGACCGTGGATTAATGCAGCCAGGTGAAAACTCTCACTCTAAATGCAAAGCTCATGCATCTCACAGCCAGCGTGAAAATATTGATGGCTCATTATTCCCACCCGCAATGTACCCCATACAAAAGCGTCAATATAACAGGATTACTCACCAGAAGGAAGTCAAACATGCAGCATGACGCTTGCGACTCTCCGGCCACGACCGTTTCCAGCTCTCTCCGTGAATTGGTGCGAAGCCTTAGCACCGGTCTGAACTCTTTGCCGTGGATTAGTGCGCCTGCACCTCTCCTCTTGACCGAACTACATTGGTCCAGTTAAGAGGGACTAGTCCCCTCTTAATATAAAAAGACACGCGTGATTTTTTCTGTCGCTCTTTCCTACTCAGAGGGACCATGGAAACGGTTTCCTTGGTCTCTCTTAATATGTCGGGGTCCCTCTATAAACAGAAGGCACAGCAGAAGGCGCAAGCCGGCGGCGCTGGCGGAGGTATATAAATATAATGCCACCGCTTTTATCTCGCGTGGTTTTTTTTTTTTTTTTTTTATTCTGGCCATTCTGGCTCATATTTACCCTCCCTGGCCGTAACTTTACCTGCCGCTCCTACAGTATAAAGGGGCGGTCAATTGGACTCCAGTTGAAAGTCCCTGCAGTCAGTTTCTGCGAGCGAAATTAGGCTTTTGTGCTTGAAGCGATACGAATTTCTCCGCCATTAGGCAGGGACGCTAGGTACTTCCTTGTCCCCATGGAGCTGGTCACGTGACAGAAAAATCCCTCTTGGCCGCAGCCGCGGCCGTGGCCGCAAGATGAGCAAACCGGCCCAGGTGGTCCAAATTAATCCTCAGTCCTCTGCTGAGGCGTGCCAGATGCCCGTCGTTGGTTTGGCACGTAAAACCCCCAAATTTGACTTTTTTGCGCCAGCTGTGCGCCGTGTGACGTCACTGCTCCTCGCGCATGCGCAGCACGGCTCTCCAGGAGCCACGCGAAACTGCTCAACGTCGGCCAGTGTAGCTCACGCTAGAGCACTATATAGCTCCTTCGGAGCAGAGTAGCGCAATCTAGAACGCCGTCTCTCGGCGACTAGCGGCGAACGCCCGGAGGTTCCAACTCCGGTCAGAAATGCAGGTGGAACGTGAGAAAATCGTTGTTTCTTCAATGTTGTGGAGATGTACGGAACGACAATAGTTTTTGACATAATAAAGGAACATTTTAGAATAATTTGCGCCGAGTTGTGTGCCGAGTGAGGACGTAATTTTTGTAAAAAAATTGAATGAGCGGCATCATGCAGCAGACGACGCGTCAACGTCACGGCGACGTCACAGGGTTCACTGTGAGCCGCTCCGGCCAACCCAGAAAGTCCATCTCCGCTGCGCACAAAAATCTTCTGCTTCAAACGCCATTGCCTTGGAAATTGCATTCTCAAAATTTTCACACGCATTCAATATTATGGAAACTTTGATACAGTGTTTAGTGCTTTACCAACTTCACGACAGACTAGTTTTGAAAAGTGTAAACTTGGCGTTTATTTTTAAACCAGCCGTGTTGCGTCGATATCCATGTATTCTCCCATAGTACAGTGTTCTAGAGAGTTGTAGTGGCAAGAGCGGCGGCCACCGCGTGAAGATTTCGCGCGTAGACGACACCGTAGCGCTGCTGTTCTGAGCCCTAGGAACTGTGGCAAGAGGCATGGAATAAAGAAGAACGAAGCGCCGGCGACACACGCACTTCATGTCTACTTCGTTTCAGCTTCGGTCCAGACGCAGCCGATGCTACAAGCGCGAGCATGTGGTTCAGAACAGTGCTTGCACTGCACGAGCGCGCGTGCTTGGCAGGAGATGCTGAAAGCCCGGAGCTCGCGCTTGTAGCTTTGGCTGTGTCTGGACCGAAGCTGAAACGAAGTATAGAGCCCAGCGGACATGGTCCGTCTCGTCCTTCCTATACTCCATTTCACCTTACGTTGAACCGCAGCGAAGGCTATAAGCGCGAGCTCGTAGCGTTGGCAGCTGCCCTTGGTGCACGAGATCCTTGTGCCGCCGAGATGTGCAGTAGAGCAAGGAGCTCCCGCTTGTAGCCTTTCCTGCGGTACGACATAAGGCGAAGCAGAGTATAGACCTTTCCAAAAAAGGACACTTGGCAGGTTCCATTTTCAGTGTTCGTGCGTATGGCGCGTGATTTGCTCGCTTTCCGAAGCGACGAACGTGCGCGTTCTGGACTGTGATTTAACACGTGTGGACTTTGATTTTTTTAAACAGTGGAAACCTCTATAGATATTGCTACAGGAACGTGCCCCCGTCAGCCTCGTCGTCTTCTTCGCTCATCGCACATCTGCCATCTGCCAGAAATTCTCCTAGGGCACAGAACTCCAGCGCCACTCGTGGCATCTACGTTGACCGTCTTCACGCGGTCCATTGTAAGCGGGCGCCGCTCGTGCCACTACACCCTCTAGAACACTGTACCCATAGGGCGGGCCGCCTCCTGGAACCCTGAGTACCACGTGACTCGCGCCGAGCTGCTCTGTCGGCATCGGCCATGTTGTCGGCGAAACACGCGGATCAAAGGATTGCGCTACTCTGCTCCGTAGGAGCTATATAGACGCTTTACAGCAGCTGTGCATGGGCGCCGCCATAACTGACCTTCAGTTTTTGTTCCCTCTTATTCCGTTCGCTTGACTTCATCATTTCCACAGCAGGACAGGTTATTGCCATTTTAAGTGTTACTGTGTCCTTCCCCCCAGCATAGGCCGTTGTGGAGACTCGTCAACGCCCGCTTCAGTGGCTCGGCATCTCGGTAAGACAAGAGAAGGGCGGCTATGGCGGCTCAATCTGGCGCGTGTGTAAAGCGTCTATAGTGCTCTAGCTCACGCTACAAAAATCGGCAACATTGCCAGATGGGGGTCTATAGACGTTTACAAGAGAGGCTTCGGGAACTTCCCTTTTAGATGGCGCCGCCTGACTTGCGGCGTGTTTCCGCAATGCTGGGGTGGGTAGATTTACTGTTTTTATTTTTTTAAGATTCCAGTATTTTTTCACCTTTGGTAGTTTTTTTTTTCTAACTTTTATTTAATTGTTTTGAACGTTGTTGCAGCAGCATTAAGTGCCTAAATCTTTTTAATAAGACTTGTTTTTCATTGCGAGTCAAGAAGCACTGGCGTCTGTTCTTGCCGGGATTATGAAATGGAACTCTCACACGCATAATATCAGCAGTGTGTCGCACACGTTTGGCCGGTAGAGATATTTACGTCAAGTGCGATAGCTACGTCTGCGTCATTTACGACTACAACGAACCCTATATGCAGTACGTACAGTGGCTAGCGATATGAGCTAGAATGCGCAAAACGGCAACCGGGCAGTACTGAAGACCCTTGACACTTGTTTTTACAAGCAACGTACGACAACCAAAACAAAAATGGAGTCATTCAGTTCAGTCTTCCGCTGTGCTCCGCTATTCACTTCCTAAAACCTGCACCATGACGCAGTCGGCGCTTCAAAGAATTTCGCTACATGTATGAAGCTGTTATCTAGGAACTTTAGACAGTACTTACAAACCACGGTGTCGCACAGTCACCGTGCGTGCGTCGGGGTGGCGAGGTATCGCGCGCGGCGTGTGAGTAGACACACTTAAAGCCCTCCACTGCCTGCTAGACCGCGTGGTCTGTATTGCCTGGTCGATGTTTGCGCATCCGAGCTTTTTACAAGCAACGTACGACAACCAAAACAAAAATGGAGTCATTCAGTTCAGTCTTCCGCTGTGCTCCGCTATTCACTTCCTAAA
The DNA here is from genome assembly GCA_013358835.2 of Ixodes persulcatus. Lineage (NCBI taxonomy): Eukaryota > Metazoa > Arthropoda > Arachnida > Ixodida > Ixodidae > Ixodes > Ixodes persulcatus. Next base: position 3,109 of record JABSTQ010006036.1, on the reverse strand, counting down.
ACCTGCACCATGACGCAGTCGGCGCTTCAAAGAATTTCGCTACATGTATGAAGCTGTTATCTAGGAACTTTAGACAGTACAAACCACGGTGTCGCACAGTCACCGTGCGTGCGTCGGGGTGGCGAGGTATCGCGCGCGGCGTGTGAGTAGACACACTTAAAGCCCTCCACTGCCTGCTAGACCGCGTGGTCTGTATTGCCTGGTCGATGTTTGCGCATCCGAGCTTTTTACAAGCAACGTACGACAACCAAAACAAAAATGGAGTCATTCAGTTCAGTCTTCCGCTGTGCTCCGCTATTCACTTCCTAAAACCTGCACCATGACGCAGTCGGCGCTTCAAAGAATTTCGCTACATGTATGAAGCTGTTATCTAGGAACTTTAGACAGTACAAACCACGGTGTCGCACAGTCACCGTGCGTGCGTCGGGGTGGCGAGGTATCGCGCGCGGCGTGTGAGTAGACACACTTAAAGCCCTCCACTGCCTGCTAGACCGCGTGGTCTGTATTGCCTGGTCGATGTTTGCGCATCCGAGCTTTTTACAAGCAACGTACGACAACCAAACAAAAATGGAGTCATTCAGTTCAGTCTTCCGCTGTGCTCCGCTATTCACTTCCTAAAACCTGCACCATGACGCAGTCGGCGCTTCAAAGAATTTCGCTACATGTATGAAGCTGTTATCTAGGAACTTTAGACAGTACAAACCACGGTGTCGCACAGTCACCGTGCGTGCGTCGGGGTGGCGAGGTATCGCGCGCGGCGTGTGAGTAGACACACTTAAAGCCCTCCACTGCCTGCTAGACCGCGTGGTCTGTATTGCCTGGTCGATGTTTGCGCATCCGAGCTTTTTACAAGCAACGTACGACAACCAAAACAAAAATGGAGTCATTCAGTTCAGTCTTCCGCTGTGCTCCGCTATTCACTTCCTAAAACCTGCACCATGACGCAGTCGGCGCTTCAAAGAATTTCGCTACATGTATGAAGCTGTTATCTAGGAACTTTAGACAGTACAAACCACGGTGTCGCACAGTCACCGTGCGTGCGTCGGGGTGGCGAGGTATCGCGCGCGGCGTGTGAGTAGACACACTTAAAGCCCTCCACTGCCTGCTAGACCGCGTGGTCTGTATTGCCTGGTCGATGTTTGCGCATCCGAGCTTTTTACAAGCAACGTACGACAACCAAAACAAAAAATGGAGTCATTCAGTTCAGTCTTCCGCTGTGCTCCGCTATTCACTTCCTAAAACCTGCACCATGACGCAGTCGGCGCTTCAAAGAATTTCGCTACATGTATGAAGCTGTTATCTAGGAACTTTAGACAGTACAAACCACGGTGTCGCACAGTCACCGTGCGTGCGTCGGGGTGGCGAGGTATCGCGCGCGGCGTGTGAGTAGACACACTTAAAGCCCTCCACTGCCTGCTAGACCGCGTGGTCTGTATTGCCTGGTCGATGTTTGCGCATCCGAGCTTTTTACAAGCAACGTACGACAACCAAAACAAAAATGGAGTCATTCAGTTCAGTCTTCCGCTGTGCTCCGCTATTCACTTCCTAAAACCTGCACCATGACGCAGTCGGCGCTTCAAAGAATTTCGCTACATGTATGAAGCTGTTATCTAGGAACTTTAGACAGTACAAACCACGGTGTCGCACAGTCACCGTGCGTGCGTCGGGGTGGCGAGGTATCGCGCGCGGCGTGTGAGTAGACACACTTAAAGCCCTCCACTGCCTGCTAGACCGCGTGGTCTGTATTGCCTGGTCGATGTTTGCGCATCCGAGCTTTTTACAAGCAACGTACGACAACCAAAACAAAAATGGAGTCATTCAGTTCAGTCTTCCGCTGTGCTCCGCTATTCACTTCCTAAAACCTGCACCATGACGCAGTCGGCGCTTCAAAGAATTTCGCTACATGTATGAAGCTGTTATCTAGGAACTTTAGACAGTACAAACCACGGTGTCGCACAGTCACCGTGCGTGCGTCGGGGTGGCGAGGTATCGCGCGCGGCGTGTGAGTACACTCTTAAAAAAAAGCTAGTAGTATTTACTAGGTAAGAGCTAGTAACCGCTTGTCACATATGTTACTAGGTACCTAGTAACCTTAGGTAGTAACGGTCAAGCTAGTAACGGTTACTAGTTCAAGAAGCTAGTAACTGTTACTAGCCTCAAAGTAGAATCCATGTATTTTACTACCTCTAGCTAGTAACTAGCGCAACCTCCCGACGGAAGAGCGGAAACGCAACTAGTCACCTGGGCCGGCTTGCTAGAACAGCGTCTCAGCTGAGACTGGGTGAAAGAAAGCACTGCAAAGGCTGGGGCGCGCGAGCGTCTTGAGACGCAACTTGAGTCCCGTTCAGCTCGTGCGCTGGCTTTGGCAGTGCTTTCTTTCACCCAGTCTCAGCTGAGACGCTGGTTCTAGTAAGCCGGCCCTGATTTCCGATAGAAAAAAAAAAGTGTGTGGTTATGCCACTTACCACCAGAAGGCAGGCGCAACAGAAATTGTAACTGGAAATTAGTAATCCAGGTGGCGCTAGTCAACGTCCAATTAAATGTACACAAAAAAGGACGCCCATTATTTATTTCAATTCTTCCTCATTCGCAAGTAGATACATATAAACATGCACACCCACATTTTTTATCACACAATCGACACAGTGCATTCAACACAAACACACGATCACTCTAATCGCTAACTTACGGGCGGGGCAGTGGGAATCGAACCCAGGAGGTTCCCACCACAAGCTTACGAGCTGAGACGCGTTAGCCCACTCGGCCACTTCCTCCCTGCTAACATTCTCGACCGTCTTTGAGTCTTTTATACTTACCATTCGAGTGCGCAAACTTGTCATCGTGTATCAGCACGTCAGTTCTTCGCAGTCCCTAGGTCAGTTGCGCGACGAGGCAAACCGCATGAAAGCGACGGGAACAAGCGGCCAAGGCAATGAGCGACATTTCCTAGAAATTAACAAAACCGAGCGACGCGACGGGTGACCGTGAGAAATCGCCCGTCGCTCGTCGCTGTCTCCGTCGATAGTCTCGTCGCTCGCTAAATCGATTACATGCGGTTGAGCTTTTAAAACGAACGTGGTCGCCGTCGGCGAGAGAGTGCTTTCTTGCG